>DWTO01000753.1:0-19020 GCA_018244755.1 Jemadia pseudognetus | reverse complement strand
AGATACTAAACTCCTATCGGGGGATTACAGGCGTGATGCTACTTTTTTGTTCTCGTAAAATAAAATTGTGTTTCAAGCATTTGATATAGCCATATTTATTTATCTTCTAACGTAACATCACGCCTGTAATCCCCGTAGAGGTTGGCAGATGAATGTAGTACACTCCCACGTTTCACCAGTAAATTTTTTCTTCTATCGGTTATTAATACTTTCATCCCTTACCATGTGTGCGACTTAGGTACTGGAACAATTTATCGAACAGGAGACCGCGGGAGGTCTAGCGGGAGCAGCAGATATTGATGCATAGTTTGTAGGCAATATGGAGTGTAACAAACTCATTTATAATTACGTATTTAAATGAAAAAAATGGACGAATGACTCGTTACTCCCATTATCCGCAAAAACTATGGGTATACGAATACGTATTAAAAGAATTCGCCCATGTTTTAATTTCAGCAAAAATATTCAAGGAATGCGTCATGATATAAATATATAGTTGTAATCTAAATAATGTGTAATAAAAACCAATGATGTATTTTGTTTATTTATCATAACTTGTATAATTAATTGTTGTATATAATTTGTATATTATTATGTGATTGGTTCAATGTTTAAACTATTTAAATACATATATCAATGTATTGATACGATAGTTTACCATGCGAATATTCGAAGTCCAAATTTTCGTCAGCTACTCACAAATTTTCAATACATACAATACATAACATACTATTTATGAGTCGGGCGATTTTAAATTATTTACCAGTACTTATAGGTAACTTACATTCACGTATGTAATATATTTAGCTTATAAATATTTAAATTTAACCAACGAAAGAAATTCGACAATTTCGAAACAGTTTCTCATTTTTTTCAAAATAAAGGTCATGAACTCTATATCATATTACATGCCTTACAACGTTAATGATAAATACTAAATCTAAAAATAATCTGTGTACTCGCGCTAGACGTATATGGATTATTGTATACGTCGAACGGCGAGTCCTTAATGTCCTTATACTCAGACGAGTAGCACTCCACCTAGCCCCTCCACGTGGCCAAGTATATGGTAATGCTTTTGTGTTGGAAGTGATCTGATCTATACGTAGTCTGCGACTAACATTATGTACTTTGAACGGAATAATTTCTATTATACTTCATTTTAAAATCATTGTTGTTTATAAGAATGAAGTTACTCTTTGAGGTTAGTAAAACAGTCATTGAAAAATATCCGATTGTTTTATTTAACTGAACCGAAGGAAAAGAAGATGTGGACAAGCCTATTTCTGCCTCTACGCAGCAATGCAATATTTTGTTCTTCAGTTTGATCGGTATAACAGCCAGTAGCTTGACAAATTGCCATTTGGCTTTGATGAATACCTATTCTAGAAATATAATTCGTCATAGTAATGTAATTTTTTTAATAACAGGAAATTACCGAAAAAAACCAACTGAATAGACTGATGCGATACCATCAAAGACATTTACTTTAGTAACGCACTAAAGACTACACAGATGTACTCGAGTCGTCAACGTAAACCAAATGGGCTTAAACTAGAATACTTTCCAAGAATCTACTTAAGAGTTTCACGATTTACCTCCTGGTTCAATGATAAGATTCAGAGATCAGAAGTACTTACCGGTGTCGTTATCGTGCTAAGTTTGTTCATTATAAAACCATTGAAAGTGTATAAAATTAAATATCTGTTAATAATGTTAAAATAAAAATCTGTACATAATTACGTATCTGTATAAAAATAGTGCGTTATAAAAAATATGCATATAGGTAATGTTAGTTTAAAAAAAAAAAATTAAAATCAACGTCAAAGAAACGCGCCATAATTTAAAAAAAACCCATAATTCTGTTTGTATGTATTGGTAGGTGTAATATACATATTACGCCTAACATTATGTACTGTACGTTTATTTTATTTTACAAACCTTATCTTAACATTTCCGACAAAAAGTTTTCCGTTTCTGTATAATATACGAGTGGTGGAAACGGTTCGTTGTGTGAAGTAATGCGCCGCCAGTTGTGTGGACTGTCCAAGGTAGAACAAATGTCGTAGCACAAACACGCCGCATGCGGAATTGATGATCGCAGTCTTTTTGTGACGCGCAACATTCATATGCAGCTTTATGTGATACTGTAGCACGTCGGAAATAACCATTCTAAGCGTATTTCTGTGCCCCGTGTACGACGATCGTATGTTTAGCAATTGAGACAGGTAAATAGATATTTATATACACATTATCGAGGATTATGAACAGAAAGTACCTTTGTTACACATTTAATATAATTTTATTGCGTTTTCCTACATAATAATATACGTTAAAAATCTGAATATATGCTATGCTATATGCTAGACTTATCATTATGGCTATCACTCTGTATCAGTCCCGTTGATGAAGAAGTCTACGTTTTCTGTAAAGCTTTTTCTGTAAACGACGTTAGACTCAGTCTCTCAGCGTACAAATTATATATTTTTCAACTTATAAATATTATTGATACTTTACAAAACTCGAATAACAAGCACGTGCGGTCACGTTTTAGTATTCAGCTTGCCTGTGAGGCGGTGTGCTGTACAGCTGAGATGCGTTTTGCGGTAAGTCGCAATAGCAACAAATAGCCCGTGTGATCAGCGGCGCGTGGGGCGCGTGGGGAGAGCGTGCATTGTTTACATAATGTGGAACTTGCACAAGTTTCTTCATATCTCACATACGGTCGTTACTACTACAAGTTGTTTCAACTCCTACAAATGTTTCTTATATATTGCTATTTTATGCTGGTTTGAAATTAAAGCTCTTGTTTTAGAAGAAGTCCTGGTTATTTTATTAGAACCGAACCCTTAACTCTTGCCTCATCAGCAGCCACTGTATCAATACGAATCTATTATATTATAAGTATAATTTTAGATTTTTACTTTTAGATGTTTAATTTTAGATGCTTTATCTTAGACACATATTCACAACCAGCCCAAACATTCTATACAAAGGCTAATGACGTAATGACTTATATTATATATAAACACTAGTAAATTACAAAGTAAAATGCTATTACATTATCGTTTACGTTAATTATCGAGTTTTATCATGCGTCCGTTAGACACGTGACGTCAATATAATTATTATTGATTCAGTGAGAACGCAATTAAGTTTACCTACACTGCATAATTACTATCAAATATTTTCAGGAGGACGTTAGAATTGCTACTTCTTGAGTTTCATAACTTGCTAGTTGTATTAATAATCATTATCAGTATATTTTATTCACTCATAATCTTATGTTTTGATTATAACACACAATGAGTTTGATAGAATAGATAAAATTCTGTAGATATGCGTTATAAAAAGTTCACGGAACTTAATAGGCGTTACAAATATTTCATAAAACTCAACGTGCGTTAAAAACTTAGCGATTACCGTTTCAATTGATGATTGCCTGCCAACAGTACACACTACAAGCGCTATAAAGCACTTGCAGGAAATCAAATAGAGCCGTAACACTACAAGTGCGGGGTGTGTGTGCTTTAAATGGTTTAACGGTAGGCACGTACTCGCACATAAGTCGTTCCGCGAATCGTTATCGCCTCGTATACACTGGCCAATAGTAATATCACTTACCATTGTTAAGTTCTATTGAAAATCTAGACCAGTGCTTGTGAAATTGTATGCACGAGTAGGCACAATTGTAAATTTTAATTTTGATCATACAAAAAAAAATTACTAAATTTTTTTTCCAATTCATTTTCGATGCTTATAATATTTTTTATGAAATTACATACCTACCTAAACCCTAAGTCCTACAACAATTTAGTACCAAGTAAACACAAAAAGTGTCGGCCGTGTCTCGGTAAAAGGAGCGGAGGTCACCCTCTTACCAGATGCAAGAAGACAAGGGTGTTACTGCTGGATTCGGAAGGCTCAAGAGCGGGAGAAGTGGTCCCGATTAGGGGAGCCCTATGTCCAGCAGTGGACCTCCAAAGGCTGATTATGATGAAGAATCACATTAGTGAAGCAAAAGAAGATCGTCTGTTTTAAAATAGCTTTTTCTTATTTTGATGTGAGATCAAATAAAAGAAAGTATAGATTTGAGTTCCGTAAACGTAACTGGTGGAACTACTCCGTCTAACTCTTCGGCTATTACAGGCGTGATATTACGTATATGTATTTCTTACTACCAGAAAATAGCTGTTATAATATTGACAAACAACTGTGGTTAGTAAGTAATTATAGAGTGGAGAGGTTAAAATCTCTAAGCTACTTATTACGACCACCTGGTTTCATTCCTGGGAACTAACTGGTGTTTAGCAATTAGCGGGCATTAGTTGCGCGTACATAAATACTATTAATTTTGTTTATACATTGGTAGACGCTTCGACCCTTGTGTTAAGGCGATAGGTGCACATAAAAAACGTAACATCACGCCTGTTATCCCCGAAGAGGTAGGCAGAGGAGTGTAGAAAAATATATATATTATATATATTGTGGTAGAAACTTATTATTATAATAATATGTCAAATATTTATGTAAATACATTAAGTAAATAAAACAACATTCATTATTTATAGTAGTTATACAGTAAATTTGAGACACATACATACTGCGTTCTGTGTAATATTGCAATATGCACATTGCAAGGTCTACATAATATCTACTCATACCTATATACATACATACGTATTATAACTTTATACAGGTATACTTTTCGACTTAAAGCTCTCATTAACATTTAAATTTTAATGTTTTATGGTCGAATTTCGACTACTACTAGTAAAAATATTTATAATGATTTTAATTACATAGTTATCCTAGGATTTAATCACAGAAATTTGTTACAATTTGGTTGAAGTTATGGTAATTTTTCGGAGTTTGGACAGATCGGCGTGTATTTTTCGCAGGGGACGAAATTGTGCGCGCTGATGTAACAAATAATTTATTATTATGATTATTTTCGGTGTCAAGGGTCTCAGTGTAGTTACTTTGCAACAAAAGGTTGAGAACCTCACATCTAGACCGTTACTCGCAATGAACAAGCCGTAGTTTAGGCACGTGCTATCGCCAATTGAAATTGTTGACAGGCATTCGACACTTTTTGTAAGGCAACACGCGCTCGCTAACTGTCCGTGTAGTAGTTGAATGATAATATAATCGTAGCGTTAGGTGTAGTGTCAAATGAATCACGAAGCATTGGAACTGCGAGCGTCGTGTGTGGCGTGTGACGTTTTAAAGTTGGTTTAATTTTTATATGAAAACGTTTCATGTTTTTATTTTAATTTGTATGTTGCCGGTTTATATTGTATGATTTATTGGTTCTGATTAAAGTTGTTAATACATGTAGTTTACACATACATAGTAAATGTAAGGTATAAATGAACATTGATGCATCCTTTGCAAAGAGCTAAGAGATTTGACTAACACAATATAAAACATGGTACCATATCAGCTCAGTGCAAAATAATGAAGTATTGCTGCAATTCAATAATATTTCAAGTTATTGTAATTTAATTCAAAATAAACATAAGTGTGTTAGTAGCCATGGCTTCAACCATCAGTGATTAAGTTTGCAAAATATAAATATTATACTGTCTGAATACAGAAGTAATTTCTCTGCTATGTCCCCACCTAAAATGCGTATTCGAAGTGACCCCACAGCAAATACACGTATCACAAATTAATGACGAGGGTATATTTTCAAAGACGATTTAGAGCTTTTAAAGTCTTGGACTGCTGTCGATTTACAATAACCCTTAAACTATGGGGGCTGCGGTTTTAACAATTCTAATAAAAGGGTTAGCCATTAAGTTGTGTTATTATCAATTCACAATAAAGTGGCGTAGTGAAGTGTAAAATTTCAGGTCCACCCATGTGGCGAGAAGTGCCTCGCGAGTTATGCATGTGTTCTAATTAGGCAGAGCACGCTGGCATATTATTGCATTGCATAAATTACATACATAACAATCATAAGCAATACAGAGCTTGAATAAATTAATCATGAAAGCCTATTCACATTCCGGGTATAGGCACACTATAAATCGTCCGTCAGGAGAGCTGTTCGCACTAGTCGCGCCTGACAGCCGATCAGCGTTAATGTGTCGGGCGGACTGACGTCAATGAGCTTGTCGTTACGCGATTATCTGGCGTTAATTGTCTTCCATAGATCTTACTCGATCGTATCGAATGCATTTCACAGGATTGGTCTTGTTTTAATATATGTGTAGATTATTCAAGTTGACAGCATATTGCAGTAACAATGGATTAAAATAATGGCGCACATGACTTTGTTAAAAAATTCGTTTTTAGATTAATATAGCTTCTTTAAAATTATTATTTTACCTACAGGAAAACATTGTAAGGAAACCTGCACTTCCGAGTTATTCATAAGGTTTTCTAAGGCATGTGATGTCTGCCGTACCTACCGTACTTGGTTACCGTTGGAGACAATGGCTTCAATCCTTCATAACTTAAGAGAAGATCCATTTCCAACAGCAGAACGGTAACACAGTTGATGATGAATGTATTAATTTAACCCAAGGTATTATTCCCAGTGAACAAATCGGTACGGATCAAGTCTATACCTGAAAAGCCATCATGCGGAGCAATTTACAATATATGGCTTTGATCAGAACACCACAATTTCGAAGGAAATCCGATTTCCAATATAGTTAATTTACTAAGTTTCCGTCTGTAACGGATAATACCGGTGCCTGACCCAAATCCGTGCGCCAGGATCCATTGAACAGGTTTAAACTGATATGGATTTACTTTTCAAACGGCCAGGCGCCTGCCGGGAATGGCTAATCTGAAACGATAGGAATTAACTTCAAATAGTAGCCATTTACTACCTAACAGAACATCTGATAGTTCCTCCATAAGATTAGTACTTCGGCTAAATTATGCGAAGGTTTAGCTTTTCGATATGAGTTCGTTACAACTAGTCGAGTGCTGGCAATACGCGGCTTCTGATCGAGAGGTCCTGGGTTCGTTTATCGAATCGGGTATTATAGGATTTTTTAAATTTAGAATTTTTACATTTGTGCCAGATGTATGTCAATACGTTCATCGCTTACTCGACCACCGCTTATTCGTGTGTACCACACTCTTTTGCCTACCTATTCGGGTATTACAGGCGTAATATTATGCTTTATCTTCGTTTATCTTTCTTTAAGTTTAATGCCGTCGAGTGTATTATGCACAATGTTAAGTATAGTATTTCTAAAGCTAAGAACCGATGTAACTTGTCTACGACTAAGACTTAAACTGTTCCAATTTAAATCGTTATTTAAGCGTTAAGCTCAATATTAAATAGATTTTAATATTAGATGACGTTATTAACAAACATTGATTGATTGATATGAATACTTATAATTGGACAAAGTCTACTAAGTAACGACATTATACAAATTAACTCTATTGTGTCAATTTAAATTGAACCCAAACTGAAATGATATTACGAATGAAAGAGACGAAGGGACAATACGTTTAGTGTCCCATCGACGGGTGCTGGAGTTGAACACGGAATGGTAAATACCATATTTATCATGTAATTGGCGCGCTCTCGGGGGCTGTTTGGAGGACTGCAGGCAAATTGCACAGCTCGTACAGTCTGCAGAGAACGATGGCTCCACTACACTACGGACGACCGCGCCGCGCCAATTGGCTGGAACTTTATTAAATTGAACAACATAACCTCTTGTCTCTAGCCGAATTACGTGTAAGTGCAGGACGTAATATTTTTATATCAAATAATCTGGCGTACTGGACGCTTTACATTCTTATATAAGACGTTGTTTATTAGCAAGTATGGGCGTGATGTGCAATGAACCTCAAATGTAGGTGGTAGTGAATCATATTTGTTACATGAATAACAAAGCGTAACATTTTGCCCGTATCTTCCTCAAGGGGGCGGTATAGGATGTAGCAAACTCCCACGTTTCACCAGTTACGGTTACGTCTCAGCACAGAAAAGGAGGTATTATTAAAAAGGGTACAAACACTTCTCTTCATGTATTAATTGGTATTTGCAGATATTATGATGGACGCAGATAACTCAATACTAGGTGCTCAATATGTATTAGCGGCGTATGGATGGCAGCGCGGCGGCGGGCGCGGCAGACACATATTAATTCGAATGATTGATGGATTGCACGGGATGCCACACGATTAACAATCCATCACAGCTATTGACCTACGGTTCCGCATGCTTTATGTCTGTGTGTACCTAGCAATGGGATTTATGTGCTAGCCGACGTATAGGGATTATGTGAAAAAAACTAAGATCGTCAACCCTTGTGTTCTTTCACGAGTTCTCTATTAGAATGAGGACCTCATTTTTCACACAATCTTGTTTGAAATTCCGCCTTTTGATGTAGTTTTTTTGTAGACGTATTTCAGCAATTTCCTCCTTTAGTATATTTATAAGCGAATAGTGCAAGTCCTTTGTTCTGGCAGCCGCACAGATTCAATCACACGTAATTAGTGAGCTGACTTAGCGCAGTCTACGCGAACATTGTCGCTACAAATTTAAAGCTCCATTGTAGTAATTTGTTCCCTTTATACTATTCGATAAATTGAAACCTTTATGAGTTTTCCTTGGAATAAAAAGGCAATCTCATGAAGGCTTTCGTAATCTCACAGAGGGTTTCGCAACTGTTAGTTGTGCATGGTACCCATTGTAAGTCTCTCAGCTTTATCTTCCTGGTAACGTAATGTTTGCCTAAATTTTGGTAGGATGAGGGCTTGCTAGCCGACTCCTTGACCGTCCTCATCATCATCTTTTATTGTTCTAGTGCTCTTCATTCGTCTCTTCACAGAACGTGTAGGGTTAAAGCCAACGTCTGCCACGCTGGTCAAGTGCGGGTTATACAAGCCGATTTTTCTGTGGAATATTATTAACTATCAACAAAGCTAGAATATAAAAGAACAAATACAGAAGATCGTAAGTTAATGATAACTAAGACATGTATGAGATGTGTCCTTGGCCTCGTGGAGAAACTTATGTTTATTTACCACAAATGGTGATTCTTCCATAACCCGGGAAGAGCGGGCGTTACACAACATGAGGTATTGTTTGCGATACGTCAACGCCCAAGAGCAATAAGAGAAGTGGGGACGTTTTACTCGGCACAACTCAGTAACACTCAGTAGTGATATCTTTTTATGAGTAGTTATTTTATGCGAAGACTGTATACTATCCAGTATACTATCTTCACACCTAAGAGAACAATATGAAGAATTTGTACTTTTTGCTTGCCACCATTTTATGCCTTATTTTGCTAATGAAGATTTTTTATTACTAATGTGTACGAAAGCGATATAATAATACAAGTGAATAGACGTCGAATCGTATGGTATAAGCGCGTCAGAAGACCAACGAACGTCCGTTTAAAATGTTACCGTGCAATGCGCCCTCGGCTCAATAACTTAGTGAATTTATCAGCGAGAAAATTGAATGTCAAAATGTTCGATACTAACTCATGGGTTGTATGGATGAAGTGAGCGCAAAGTTACCATCCATCGACACATGAATCAGTTGAGATATGTTTTGAAATTACTGGAATATATCTTAAGGAGAAGTGACGTTTATTACAATCTTTAACACAAGTTATGTCGTTAAAAGAATTCTTTTATGGTTTGATTGATAAATTGTTTTTTAAACTTTCTAATCGGTTACAGCTCTCAACGCATGGTTTATTGTATATCATTTTTAACTTTAGCAAGTTATCGTTGTATTTTAGATGAGATAATTGGTAAATATTTTGGTCATTTGTCATTCAGTATGAGGCATTGATATAATTCGGTTTATGATGTTTTTAAAAATACAGCTTTTAAAAACATATTTTAATAAAACTTTTCAGTTATTGGCAGCATTATTTTCTGGTAGTTCCTGACTTTCCTTAGTCGAGAATCTTAACTATTACGTTAGTATGTAGTTAAGGTAACAAATTTAGAAAATATGCTAAGCGTAAACAATAAAGATTGCTCGAGGCAAATAAAAGCGGGAGATTGTACATACCAAAAACAATGGAACAGTGTTAATTGGCAAATCTAGGCGAACAGATTAACACTTTTCGTTCAATATTAGCCTTAGAAAAAGCAACGAATTAACGGTTCAACATTCAACTTTCCCAAATTCGCTATTTATACACACGAGTATGTATATGGACGTTAAAATGTAGAAGACTGGAAGTGACACCTTCAGTAAATTTATCTTACGATATTTGTAGGGTTTATTTACTACAATGTAGAGCCTTGTGGTAACCAAAGTATGAAATAAATACTTCGGTTTCGATTCCATTATCATTTCTTTGAAATACAGATTCAGTAATTAGTGGTTTTGAACGTGTTGACCGTTTAAGAATTCGTCATAATTCGTATGTAGAAATACTTAATAAAATTCTGGTGGATGAATTCAATAACTGAATTGGTGTAACGTGGGAGTGTTTTGCATTCCTGTGCATACCTTTTTGGAGATTACAGGTGTGATGTTACGTTCTAGTTAAATAGGAAACCTATATTTTGAATTCAATCTCATAGGGTTTCCTATCCATCTTATTGCATGTGATATTTTATGTTGCTTACATTTATTTATGGACATGATTACGGACAAGCATTAACAAACGTAGCATTTTCTAATTGTCTATGTCATTTTTTATTTCCCGCGCAAATATTTATGGCAGGAACAATAGGAACATAGAAAATTATTCATTTATACATTATTCATACCTGCCAACCTTGTTTCCAAAGATTCACCGACCGAAACTTTTGTGTTTAAGTCTTTTACATTATTCCATCACGCATGGCCGTTACCAATTAGCTATCTTCGATGTTAGATCAAATTACATTGCGCGTGGTCCCGTTAAATAGCATTACAATAGTGCCGACGAAAACGACCAGTCATCGCCTTCCGATCACATTCAGAACACAACAATAATTCCGGTGTTGCGAGAGCATAAAAGCTAATGTTTTTTTTAAAATTTTACTAAAACGCAAACGTTGCCAGTGTAATAACGTGATTTTAATAAACAAATTTGAAATGACAACATTGAGCTATAATTGCTGCGTAATGCTGGAAGTATAAAAGCATTATGTCTGGTGATAAATAAAAAAAGACCATATGTTTTTGTATGCACTGTATTGTGACTACTGCATTAGGATTATTTTTGTTACTGTAATTTGCACGGAAATTGGTAGGAATACGGAAACATATTTTTTTACAATTTTTTTGTTCAATTAAGTATTTTTATACATCTTTAAAATTTTATTATGAATGAACAGTATCATTCTACTTTAATAGCATCTATTTTTATTGACAGGGAGAACTTCATCAACTATTCTGCATCGTATCGCTTTGTTTAAGAAAACTTATAACGAACTCGCTTATTACAGAGTAAGAAGGAAACTACGTTCAAAGTATTATAATTATAAATCTTTCTATTATCTCCTGGGAAAACTTCAGAAAACAGCTTTTTAATGATTTAGAATACGTCGAAGTTCTGTGACGGCATAAATGTGCTGGTAATTATAATGTTTACTATAAACTTAAAACACTTTTAAGTCTGTGTTAAACTTGTCGAAAACATCGTGTCAAGTAAAATTAATTTGAAAGCTGTCACTTTGTAGGCTCGTGAAGAATTTGAGCGATTTCATTTTACAAAGAAAATGTGTTGCAGTTGATATCGATTGTACTAAATTATGTTCCTATGTATAGCTTAATAACTTAAAAAA
Organism: Jemadia pseudognetus; assembly: GCA_018244755.1. Classification (NCBI taxonomy): domain Eukaryota; kingdom Metazoa; phylum Arthropoda; class Insecta; order Lepidoptera; family Hesperiidae; genus Jemadia; species Jemadia pseudognetus. The sequence goes on along the minus strand of DWTO01000753.1, from coordinate 7,293 downwards.
ATACTGTCAACCGCCTCGTGTTTTCTTTTTTTTTAAATCGTAAACAATACAACACGTTGACGCCATTTTAAATTTCCTAGCGATAAATTTCGAACGCAGCTCCGTTTCAAACAAACAGATATTTATTTGCAGTGTACTGTCAATTGGTCACGTTCGTAATTTACGAGCATCTCTCACGGTTGTTTATGGCGTGTGTGGAACGCTTTTCGGTATAGCGATTATAAAATATTCTCCTCCGATACGATTCGTTGCGGTTAGCCGAGTGTTTAATGTGATTATTCACTTCGAGTTTAGAAACATATGGGCAGTTCTTGTGGATGTCATTAATCTATACGTATCATAGACTGTTTATAATCTTTGAGTTTCAGGCACAATTTATTCTTTTAATTGAAGAAGCGCATTATTCTCGAAGAGTATGAGTATGTGCATGTATGTATGTGAGTATGTATGAGTGTAAGAAAAGCACTCTGAGCCTGTAGGACTAGAAATTTTTGAAACCTAATATTCTCTGCCTACTTTCTAAACAGCCTATCGTGACGATGTAATAATAAGAACATAATTATAGTAAGGTTTACAGAAACGAAAGTTGTCTTCAACCGTCTCTTAGCAGTTAGACTATCCCAAGTATTATCAAGTGTCAGTGTAAGCCGCTGTCGTGCAAGTCTGGAAAGTTGAGATTTGCAAGTCTGTCGTAACTTTCTGTAGTGTAGGAATATTTCCTGCTTCAGTTTAAAGGACGAACCAGTTGTATGAAGTATTAAGGCCAGCCAGAGTTAATTAAATAATTCCGGTTAGCCTGTGTTTTGATAGAGGGAGGCAACTTTGAATAGAGCTATTAATAAGCCTTGTCATCTAAAATTAAGCTGTTGTAATTTGCATTTAACATTCTTATTTCTGGCATAAGTATGCCTGTGGGAAAGTTTAACTATATGGCATTATTAAGCGTCAAGGATAACGTTCGTTTCATTTAAGGTCAGGTAATATTGTCTATGGATTTCTGTGGATGTCATTTTCGTTCAGAAATCCTTAACATAAAACCATTAGTCGGCTATTTCTTTTGTTATTAATGCAAATTAAATATCTTATCCATATCACATCAAGTCTCTTACGTGTCAGGCAGAGAGTACGGACTGTCAAATTTCTCTATACTTACAAACCTGACGTGATTCTTCTATATTAATGACTCTTATTGACCAACGACGCCATCACTTTGACAGCTTAGTTCGTCGTGTTGGTTGCAAGCGCGACTGCCGATCGAGAGGTCCTGGGTTCGAATCCCGGGTCGTATACTATTGGATTTTTCTAATTTAGATTTTCTAATACTGGTTCAGAGTCTGGATGTGTGCCCGGTGTATGGCAAAAGACTGTCTATTCCATAGCGGTATGTAAACTTAACTGTGGGAATGTACTACACTCCTCTGCCTACTGTATCAGGGATTACAGGCGTCAGTCACGTTTTTTTTATGTTACGAATCTAATTATAGAATCAGTTTAGACATAGTATTTCTCAACAGGTCCGTTGCTCTCTGAATAAAAAAATAAAATTCTCACAGTTAAAAATTTGCAAATCAAAGAAATTTACGCTTAAATCGAAGTGAGTAATCGAGAACGTCTGTTAATTATCGCTTTCATTGACTTGGAACGGTTCGATTAGGTTGTTTGTGTCTACATAGCCTTAATGTCTTGATACTTTGATACACAAGCGTTAATTAAGCTACATACGTTGAACACGAATATGAATTTGGCGTTAATTATATACAAGAAGAATAATATATCTGTGTCCTAACTACCGATCGACAGATCCTGGGTTCAAATCCCGGATCGGGTACTAAATTTGAGTTTTCTAACTTAGATTTTTGATTTGCTAGTAGTGGCTCTAGTTGTGGGTATTCCATAGTGGAAGGTAAACGTAACTGGTGAAACGTGGGAGTGTAACTCCTCTGGCTACCTCTTCGCGATTACAGGCGTGATGTGACGTTTTACAAATATAATGAACTATTGTTATTTATCAACTTACGCCATATTAACGTGATGGCGGGAGCGTACGTTTAGTTTTAAAAAAAGAATATGATTTTGAATTTAGAATGTATTTTATGTTACTGTATAAAATTAAGGCGTTATTTTGGTAGCTGGTATGATGAAATATCAATTTGTTTTCCACAAAGATTCGGATGTATTGTAACAGGCAAGATACAAATGCAATTGGTTAGAATTGATATCGTTACCGAAGGCGGCGGGCACATGTGCAGAACAATTTTCTCCCATTTGGCTCGCGACAAATTTAAGAGGCAACTGTAAAGGTTTGCACATATTGGTCCAATGATAGCCATCGATTTGTATGGAGAACATAAATCTGTAGTAGATTTTACAACCATCATATAGTAATGAACATTATAGTGAACTGGTCTACCTTTTGTTTGTTGACATATGCATAATATGTATCCGTACTCTATAGTCTATACTACTGATAAATACTTACACTAATAAGAATAAAATTTGAATGCGCGAAATATTTTTTGGAAACAGTAATTGCTAAGTGGTGTACCTATATGTGGAGGATATAAACTGCGTAGAAAATAGTTTATAAATAATTCAACGGTTTGTTCGCTCAACACTAAAATATTGGAATAGATTTCAAGAACATTTTGGTGTATTGAAAATTTATTATCGAGTTTAAGATTAAGATATTTTTACTATAGAGAACTCTTTCATTGGCACCTAAGTAAGACTGAGATGATAGTAAACAATTACATAAGTGTCAAGATTCAATAAGTAAAACATTGCCAATATTTTGTTAATGACCGATGTTGCAAAAAGCGCGTCAATGTTGGCTAAGTACTTTAGAAATTAGTTCGAAGTTTATAGTCAGTTAATCACATAATGCCGTTGAAGATTTTCAATTGCATAAGATCACTAATAGACAGGTTTTCTAATAGTTTTCTAATAGTAATAGACTCACCTCCTATTTAATAGTCGGACGTAAACGTAACTGGTGTAACGTGGGAGTGTACTACACTTCTCTGCCTACCTCTTCGGGGATTACAGGTATGATATTATCTACTACTTTTACCAACAACAGAACGCAAACACAACAACAGTTGCCATGCCAAATATAGCCTACAGCGATTATCAAGTTTTAAATTGTTACATATTACACAAGTCACAAATGAGATAAAGAACATGGAACATGGAACAGGGAATCATAATGTGTTAAGTCGGACGTATTTCTAAAAGGGGAACATAAAAACGGGTAAGTAGTAGTTATTAGTGCATTTTACGATTCAAGTAGCAGACGCACATAAAGAAACGAGGGTCGGTGTAGCCGCGAGCGGGCCAATCAGAGTTATTAAAGGTTGGCCGTAGTCCGCCAGATCCCATCTTATCTCCGGGGATTATTGTAGCTTGCCAGCCGAGATGTAATAAAACATAATGAAAATCTTGCCCGGCTTGAACGCCAAGAATGACGCTTAAACACGAGAGCAACAGAACTCAGTTTTAATGCGGTGTCCGTAATATTTCGAATGCTGGAATTTCTTATATAATTACTTTGTTGAACAATTTTAACGTTTGCATGCTTCTTGGTGCTAACATACCGAGGTAAATTATGAGAAAAATAATCGATGGAAAAACACTGAATCACATGTTCGATACTGTTACGGAATACATTATGTATTCCATTGTGTTTTTGTGTGAACAGTGTGACACGGAGACAAAGCCTGAGCGATTGAATTTATTACCCTTAGGCTGCGCATGTGATCGATGTTAGATATATTTGAGATTGGATGTATTGATTACTTATCAAATATAATCCAGTAACACGTATTCTACAAATTACAACGCTTTTTACAATATTGATGCGTGAAATTCGAACTATCTTCAAAAGCGATATACAAATGATATTAATGAATTTAGGTATTGAGAGATTGAGGGCTCACCTATCTTAAATAAATAGGTCAGATACTGGCCGATGTAGATTTAGAAATCTGCGGAGCCGGAGTGCGTGCTTAGAGCGAGTATTGAATATAAAAGACGCATGTCAGGTTTGTAAGGGTAGAGATGATGGCGCTTGGTAGTCCCTACACGCAGGGGATCTGGCGTTGCGATGTACCTAATAATGTTCAATACAAGCTTTTGATTTAAAATAAAACAACTGGTACAAATGGATCTTGCAGTAGTTGCGCAGCCGGACTCCCATTGCCTTATCTGTAGTAGAGACTCAGTAGGTATTTTACAACCATGTGTGAATTGCGCGAAGCTAACGGTTTCCGCTCAGTTACCGCCTCCGGTGACATGTAAACATTAAGTATTGATTGCAGTGGTAACAACTAAATTATACTAAATGACACATTCTATATATAACATTGTATAAACTTATATACATATGTATAGCAAAATAATATTTTGTTTGGGATAGTACAGATAGATAAATAGATAAAAGATAGATAGATAAAAAGATAGAAAGATAAAAAGACAGATAGACAAAAAGATAGAAAGATAATAAGATAGAAATATAAAAAGATAGATAGATAAAAAGATAGATAGGTACATAGACAGATAGAATGTAGATATGTAGGAATAAGGTTTGGCGGGTGGTTTCTTGTATTATCAGTAATGTACGATAATGTACAGTTATTAATGTACTAAAATAATTTTTTAGGCGGTTTCAGATGACTTGGTTCTATAATATACTGTTGCATTAAACCATAAAGCCCATTATATCTAGTGGCCTAGTAATATCTATCCTAAACTACAACCATAAGTTTCCAGTTTGTTTACTTTGCGCTTAATGGTATGCTATATCGAATTACATTATTTATGTAATTATAGATTTTTCTTAATTCTGGAATTTAATAAGTTATATAAAACAGTATAACCTATTGAGTTCGTGTTAATTCACTTCTTCAGATATAAAAATATTCTTTAAAAGACTTGTCGAATGGACGTCATTTTAACCTTATCTTTTCTTTGTCACTAATTTTATTACCACATTTAAAGGTTAAGGAAATAAAAAAAGGACACTGAATCAACAATTAGGACTGCCAATTAATTAGTGTTACGGTCTTGGGTACTAATTTAGTCACTTGAGACGACACGTGAGAGGCGAAATAAAATGGAACATCAGAGATAAAGGGGCGTTAATTGACTCGCGTTCGTGTGAGTTTCGAGCCGTCGTTGTTTGAGACAGACGACTCAGATCTGTACATACATTGTATTATACTGTCTGGTACCTTGCACTTGTTCAACGTAGGGTACTATGGTCTTAAAGCATTTCATCGATAGGAGACCCGTGCCCACCAGTGGGCGATAAAATGGTTGCTCATGATGAAGATGTTGTTATTGGTTGTTAAAGGTATTGTTAATGGTCAAATGCGGTCGGAAATCTCTTCGATGTAATTAATCGTCACCATAATTTTTTTTGTTATGGGCATAATCCCTCAGGGGAGGCCTATGTCCGGCAGTGGCTGCAATAATGATGATCACTTTTCTGGAGTTTCGGTTTTTGATAATAATAAAAAGAGATTGTTGTATCCTAATTCTTTGTACCTTTCTCAATAAAATTGTAGAATGCCATTTTGAATTAGAAATTCGTTTAAAATAACATTATTTTCCTTTTTGTCGTTTTGAATGTATATAATAGATTTTTTTTGTAGCTAGCAAAGGAATAACAGTTTAGTAATGTAAATACGATAGTATGAGCAAACATTGCTTGACGGACCCGTTGGTTGAGTGGTTATTGAGCCTGACAGCTGTGCGCGGAGTCGTGGGTTCGGTGTCCACCCAGAACAAATATTTGAATGTCTCGGGCGCATTTATTTGTACTGTCGGGGTGAAAATAAAATGATATTTCTTGTAGCGCGTTCACACGAGCAGGTCGACTTGAGGTTGTCTGAGAGAAAATCCTTAAAACGATAAATCCGTTGCTGCTTTTACAGTGAGACTATATTAATGAATAAATAAATAAAAACGAAGTTAAATGTCAATATTGAGCACTAATACAAAGCAAATGTTCCCATATTAACATTAGTGTCTACGGTAAACGGAACGTTAAATACTTTTTCTAGACAACTAACGGTAATCCCATAAGTGCAAGCACACACGCACACAGCTGCTACTTGTGTACATATAGATTTCTATGTCAGTGTGGATGTGTGCGTGCGTGGGCTGGAGTCTGTGAACTCCGTAACTCGGGTGCTAATTGCGACCAACGCGTCTTCGTTTTTGTAATCCATACTTGTGTTAGAGCGTACTGCCTTGACACTTACGATTTCACATCGTACATTGCCATAAAATGTTTTTAGCATGTTTATTCAAACCCGTGGATAACGCTCGGCTTAGTTACAGTTTCTATTTCTGTAGGTTCCTTTTCTTCTCTAAGACGCTCTAGGGCAGTTGCGAGAGGTCTATTGCGAACTCGACCAAGATGTGGATAGAGCGAATGTGGTTTAGTAGTCAAGTCGTTTGTAGGATGTGTTCAAGGTTCCTTTTAAAGGCTCTGAGGTGGCTTTACGATTGTAACTAATTCGTAAATTTTCTCGCTTCATTACTTAAATAATAACTTAGATAATTGAAATAATTACTTCTACGGTCGCTTTTCTAATTGTCGATCGTGCCCGGCTATTGTTAACTTCGTAAATCGCTTGCAGTCCATAAGCCAACCAACGCTTTAATATTATATTGACATTGTCTTACATTTACCGTCAATTATTTCGTCAAATCGTTTGCGATAGGCCACTACATAGAATGTATTCATTCAATTGATTACTCAATACCCAATATATATAGACAAGTTTTGACATATTAATATTACAATCGCAATGGAAAATACCTATTCCATGATGGGACGTAGACGTAACTGGTGGATCGTAGAAGTGTACTACGCTACTCTGCCCACCTCTTCGGAGATTGCAACAGTGGGCTTGAGGGGCAGTCAAAATTCATATAGGTACATACATCGCGATTCTTGTTGTTATAATGTTTCGTAACCAATTAAAGTAGAATATTCTTATCGGGTTATATTGCATATGCATGTCGGAATTATAATGAGCATTTTTCATAACAACAACTCTTTGCTAAGGAATAAAATTGCGTCACCCGACCACCCATCTCGTTGTTGCGATATAACTGTAAGAAAATATTGCATTTATGTGACATTTATAATTGTATGATATAAATTGAGCATGGCTATAGGCTCACCGCCTGTTCCATAGTGGGATGTAAATCTAAGTGGTGAAACGTGGGAGCGTACTACACTCTTCTGCGTGAGGCACGCAGAAGGGGGTATTCGGGCATTGC
>DWTO01000752.1:0-19024 GCA_018244755.1 Jemadia pseudognetus | reverse complement strand
TAAACGTAACTGGTGAATTGTGGGAGTGTTCTATACTCCTCTGTCTACCTCTTCGGGGATAACAGGCGTGATGTTACCTTACGTATTTATTTCAATTAATTTTAATTCTAACGGCCTCGTTGTTGGTTCTAAATTGTCGTCCTCAGTGACAGCACGCCGCCGTTTGGTTTTGTGGACGACGAACAGCGATCTGCTCACACTGTGGTGTGCCACAGAGTCAGCGCGCGACGCTGGTGAAGCGTAGGCGGGCTGTGCGCCCCTCTCTCTCCTACCTCTTCGGGGATAACAGGCGTGATGTTACGTTTTAATACATATTTAACACTCACATTGTAGGGTAGGACTTACGAGGTTTGTGACGTGTTATTAAAGTGTTCGTCGGTAAAATTATTTTCTATTTGCAAGTGAAACTAAGGCAAGTTTTAGGACAGGTGCCTTTATACTATCCAGCTTCCACTGATCACTGCACCCCAAAGATATATCGAGCTAAGTTATAGCTAAGTTTTCAATAGGTCGGCTACGATGTTAACATCATGTAGGAACGCGTGAGATCAAATAAGTACGCCTTGTGTACACATATTGTAATACGCAATATGAACATCGGTCCGCGCGGAAATCGAACCTGAAAACATCGCCGCAGCAGAGAAGCGTGATCATTAATAAACCGAACATCATAGATGTGGCGATAGGTGACTAACTTAAAATAAACCAAAAACCTTTTATTAATAAACACGAGTATTAATTAGAAATAGCGTTTAATTTTAGTGGAGCTTTCTATTGAAACGTGTTCGTGCAAAGCGTCGCGTCGGCCCCATTTGTTGTTAATTCGTGCTCGCGATTATTAACGAGCAGTCTGCAGGGCCCTGCTAGGGCCCCATTCGCACTTGAACATTTCTATGAAAAGTCAGCTAAACAGAACACCGATTTTTGTGATTTTTACAGGCGTTAAATGGAATTCCCAACGTTTTAAACGAGTGACCCGGTGTTGAGTCGTACTCGAAATTACTATTGACTTTGTAACATATTATTATTCGTTTGTCAAACTGAGTATCTAAGTATGATGGTAAGCAACATGTGTGCTTGTATCACGATTGCTCAGAAAGCGTCTATTCACTATTATCTTGAATAATTCCAAGGCGCCTAAATCGGGAAAAAGCCAGCCAAAAATCTGAGAGAGTTGCCAGAAGACATTTCCGTAAACATGGTGCACCGTCAGCGACTGACATAATAAACTGTATGTTACTTCATAAATATTTCTTAATGAATGCTGTAAATTAATGAAAATGGCACAAAGCAAAATCCTTCGAAAAATAGCAAAGCTGGACGGTTGAGTTCATTCACGCTTGCTACTGCTTTACAGACAAATGTGTGTGCTTATATATTAATGTAATGAGTACATAAAATCATAATGGGACGTAAACGTAACCGGTGACACGTGGGAGTGTTCTGCATTCCTCTGCCTACCTCTTTGGGGATTACAGGCGTGAAGTTACGTTTTTTTTTTTAATATTTATCGAGCAAACGATAAGGAGGTATCGGTGTAAAGTTGACTAAATATTTGTCAACACGAGGTGTACCTGCTAACTAATTTATATGTCATGGGTATAATTTGTCCGTTTAAATATGGGACAGAAACGATACAAATGTTATATTGATGCAATATAACGTCAAGTATTTTAAAAGGACAGTCAAAGACTGGAATAACGGTATTATCAGACAGCGCTGATTTCGAAAAACGGAGCCTGCCATCCGAAATGTCTCCAGAAATGGAAATAGGCATTTGTTATTTACCAAAATTAACATGTTTATGTTACAAGATATCCCTAGTTGTTATCGCGTTACGTTTATTAATCATATTTAAATAATTGAAAACAAGAAATTAAATTCTTCGAAATGTTTAACAACAAATAGAATTCTGAGGATTATAAATATTCTACAAGTAACAGATTACTGCGTTTATATTTTTAATTCACGCAGTAGCAGAGTCTTGGAAATATTGAATGAGGTCGCGGCCAAAGAACTGATCCTAAACGACCGTGACATCGTCATCATTAAAATGATGTCCGCAGCTACATAATAGCATAAAAGATTATCAAAATGAACACTTTTTAGACAAAACGTACGTCTAAAATAAAAACATGTAAGCGATTTGTCAAATGACGATTTTTATTAAGTACTACTTACTACATATAAAAAATATACAAGCATAGTAAATAGTATCTACTAATGCTTTTATAATATATATAGCTCATATTTTTATATGAATAATTTCAATAAATACATTGGTGAAAGTTTAGTATTGTTAAAAGTTACCAAATAAAACAGTAAATTGCAACAAAAGATAATTTTAACGGACGTCAGCCAACGATTAAATCTACACGATATTAACCCGTGGATCGTAAATTTACATTCACAGCACATCCATCTTCAGTCGTTATGTTTTTATCCCACGAGAAAAAATAGCGCGTGATGTATAATATTATGCCATGTCATGCTATCTTGCAAATATTGTAAGTACTGCTTATTTCTATTTTCGTCTGTATTCTACGAACGGATACACAGCGGAGTGTTAAATTCTACCTATTGGAATTCATAGGGTACAAATCTAAACTCCGAGCTACTATTAGAAATTTTAAGTTGGAAAAATCCAATAATGCCCGAGCCGGCACCCAAACCCAGAACATCTCTATCAGCGGTCGCACTTGCAAAACCACTCGACCAACGGGTGTACTATATATACCAAGGTGTACTATATATACAGTAACTAAGTACATTTATATTTTTATCTATCTGATAAAAATATAAATGCTCGTATTGGTTCAAGTAATGCAACAGATATCTTGTAACCTTGTATGTTCGTATATTGGTTTTGTATAACCATAAGAACGTACAGTTAGGATTATTAAGATTAAATATTTCGAGTTCGCGAAATCATTTTAAAACACCTATTAAATTATTTGAGAGATTATTTAAAACATAACTAACAACCTGCGGAACATCTGCGGTGCCAATTTAAATATTAGCATGATTTAAATCACTTCCGTTATCGTTAACAAAATTATTTAAATTCTTTATTGTGACACTTTCGTAGCGAATGACATACTGTCCGCCAGTCTACTCTGGGTGGATGATGAATGTATTTATTTGGCCTTTATATAAAAATAAGTTATCAATATACCTGCTTAGATTTGAAATAATTTAAAGTACCTGTATTAATGCAATATACATACGTACTTAATATTACAAGATATAAATTAATATTATGATTATAAGCTGGATTTGTTTCCGAAGTCAATTTTACCAACATTTGAGGCCCCTAAACGGATCGCTCGACAATTTAATGTACCTATCTACATTTATGTAGCTACGCACACACACACAGGGAGCTACAAGGCAAACGTACAAAATAATAATCGACTCCGCCATGTATTTCTAATCAATAACCAGCATTTCGATGCCGGCATCATAATGTAGTAGCACAAAGGTAATAACTACATACTATACATATATTTTATTGATTGTCGTAATAATTTCCAACTTACCGTGCGTGAAGAGCAAATTGTGTATACGTATTTCAATCAAACGTGAGCTCCACTTCTAACACCGAAAACAAGTATTGCGCAACGGATACAGGTATGCTTATGCGGAACTGCTATGAGTGACTGAGTGCCGTGAACTAATCCACTGCTTTATATCGAACGGGAAGATGACCTCACAGCTAAATTGTTGTTGGCGCTACACTTATTCTATGTGAATATTGTGAGGCGCTTTCGACCTTTTTCGCGTACTGATGTTCAGATATCATACTGTTTTTTTTGGATATCGTTATCCATGTTACTGAGTTTTTACTTAAAACCTTCCTCCATTGAATCACGCGTTTAACGAATAAGACAATTGGAAATTATTTTGAATTGTGGACCTTGATTCTGGTATTAGAGAAGTCTATTAGTTACTCACATTTTATTCTCCTTGTCAACGGATAACAAATGAATAATGGAAATTTAAGACACGACTCAGTGAGTTGCATTCTACTCCTTACTATTCACTCTGTTATTTTTTGCATCATAATTCAGTAGTCTGTCTATTACACGAACTAAGAATAATTGCATGCATGTTATGGTGAACACTTCCGTATAATACTTGATGCTTCTCGAACAAAACCAGCAAAGGGCCACGTATGTACACGGTGACTCAGAGACAGGGTTTCTGCAAGTCATGACAGCTGATTGGCAACTGTCCTTGCAACTGCACTTCTACTTGATTAGAGAGATTAGTCAGCTTCAAACCACAATGGTTGAAGATTCTTCATTTTTGTCTTATTTTATTCGGCCTTAAACATCATGTTGTGTATCAAAACTTCAGATACTTGGTATGCTGTAATATTACTTACAAGACAAGCCACTTATAAAAAGTGATTAAAATCAGTGTCTCTCTAAAATTCCCTACTTACGCAATGCAGATTTATCCAATTGATAATTTTCAGTAAACAGTATTTGATTTCTAAAATTGGTTCCATAGTTATAGAAAGTCCAATTCAGAGTATACGAATTTATCTGAGTTTTTAGTACGTAACTTCACGCCTGTAATCCCCGAAGAGGTAGGCAGAGGAATGCAGAACACTCCCACGTGTCACAGGTTACGTTTACGTCCCATTATGGAATAGGTGTTGGGCCTATCGCCATGCATCGGGCACATATCCAAACTCCGAATTATTCTTTATAAGTGAGAAGTAACACCGAAAATCCTATAATTTGTTATACTTATTCTCTGTATTACTAAATCACACAGAAGTCACAATCGTACAAAATAGCTGTCGCGTTGCGTTTGAGTTTGTAATTAAAATAACATAATGCTAAACGTATACATAATTAAAACTTCTCCCTGTATATCACACTGTCACAGAATCCGCGTCATGGAAAAAGTAATTAAAAACTTTTAAGCATCTGAGCTTCTGCGGTAACTGGGGTGTCGAGTTTTTATATTTTGAAATACTCGTATAGCGTATTATTATTTTTCTTTGGTAAGTTGCGGCTATGTAGACGATTAACGAAGAAGTTTAATTCAATAATTGGAGTACCTACTTCTTCTTCTCCGTCGAGTCTATAGCAGGTCGTGAGTGATCAGCCATCGTGGTGAAAGGATTACTCGCAATGTCCAGGGTGCGCCGGGCAGTGGGTGTTCGTACTTAATCAGTACGGAGAGGCTCCTTTCATGCACCCCCGGAGCACCTATTACTAATGTCATTACTATACCTATGACATTCCTATAACTACTACTGTCGTGCACGCCAGGAGCCTGGCGCCTAGAGCAGACTCCATCCTCCCGCAACGTTCTTCACGTACGTGTATTAGTTAAAATATTAACGTTAATTTTATTTCCTCTTCTGTAAAGACAAACATACGTTACTATACTTTCAAGGATGCTATATTCTTAGAAGATAATTGGCTGGTCCGTTGAAAGTCCAGAGATTAGTGAACTTGATCGCTGAGCAAGGGGTCATGCGTTCGCCTCAATCGCAGATAATTTATTCGTGTGATGAGTACACCTTTTTTAACGGCTACATGTAAAACAGGAGACTATCAGCCGTCCCGTTACCATAACAGCCTCCGCCTTATTTAGGATCAAAGCAGTGTGTGAAGACGTCCAAGGTAATTATTAGTAATAAATTACTAAAAGCACATTGAGTGCATTACTATTAGGTACGTAGCGGGTCAAGAAGGCTATGAGCGATGAGTAACGACACGCCAGCTAGTGCATAATAAGAGTGTGAAGAGTGAGAGTGCGAAGCGTTGTTCAGTATATCGTGATTCTTTGTGCACCAAAGATAAGTAGCTTAGAAAAAAAACGGACGGACATCGGTTTGTAAGTAAACTAATCTCGCTTCACTAAATCCTGAACTACGCTACAAAAAATGTGCGTGTGAAGGTTAAATATTGCTCGCTGTGCTGTCAAGGAAACATTGTGACAGACTTCCACTCCTTAGAGTTGTTCATGAAGTTCTCTAGAACTGTTATTTAATTAAGAGGCATGTACCGAGATTCGAACCGCCATACCGCGATCTGCCAGCGCCGGGCTCAGTCGCTTCATATGACACTTGTATCCCGGCACGGGGTCCGGGAATGTATTCTTACTCCGCTTCAACACGGAAGTAAATTTTTAAAAATAAATTTGGAATATAATTGAAAGACGCTTACAAGTCGTTGCGCAGAACTCGACTGTACGTAAATAACGAAATTAAATAGGTTAGGTTCGTTAGTGATGTACAAAGTAGGAGTTATTTAAGTCTCTTTTACCGTCTACAGACTTGTTAGTGGAGTGGTCGCGAGGTTTTGAGTTCGAGCCTCGGGTCGGGTACTATTGGACTATCTAAATTGTAATACATAGTAGTGGCTCTGAGTTTAGATTTTTGCCTGGTGTATGATAATAGGCTCACCCACTATTCCATAGTAGGATGTAAACGTAAATTCGAAATTCGAAACGTGGGAGTGTACTACACTCCTCTTCCCATCTCTTGGGGAATTACGGGTGTGGTGCTACGTTTTAATTTAAGTAAGAAATGGTACTTTATAACTGCACGATATAAGTTTTTTTTACAATTTGTTTTATTTTAATTTATATAAAAAATTGAATAGTTACGATTATCACGTTTCGTAAATTTCTTAGGAGCTTATAACTCGATAACTAAGTATCGTACAGAAATAATATTGTGTGTTCACGGTGATGTCTGCTAGAAGTATGACCGACAGGAATATGGACTAATTTCCCGCCCTCGCTTTATTGTCGTGGTCCGCCTCACGTGCACTGCCTCGAGCGTCTTCAACATTCATCGCTTCTCCTATTCTTCGTATAAACGAGTGTCGGTTTCGGAGACTTCTGACTTCCCATTTACCAGAAGATCCTGGCTGATGGCAATTGTGATAGTTCCGACGACCCATTTTAAAAGTTTTGGTCTCATTCGGGACCTTATATTCTTTGTCTAACGTCTAAGTTATTTATTATCGTATAAAGTTTAAGTTTATCACTACTTAGCATCGTTTTTTTCTAAAATATTTTCGATACTTTTTACTCGATATATATGGATTATAACATATGGACGGTGATTGGAAGAAAAAATGTTATTTCTTGATTCGTCCGACCGTTGCTCCTGTGGAATCAGTCTGTCAGGAGTATGGAATGGTTTTATTGGTAACCTTTTTCGTAGCATATAATTTTTATTCCTACCACAGACACGTTTAATAACCAGATTAAAGGTGAAGAAAATACTTCATAATTTTGAATACTTTCTATACGTTAACATAAAATAAATCGTTTTCTATAATTATGTACAAAACAAATTTTCTATACGTGTAAATCAGTGTAAAGCATAGTATGGCATAGCCGCGAAAAGAATAATACACTAAAATATGTAATCATTTTATGCGTGGATTAATTCAATTATAAGAAATAAAACAATATAAAGGTCTCGATATATAATAATAAGTCCATTATTTTCCAATATAGGATTTGTCACGGCGTTTCCGTTTTCGCTGGGAGCTCTAAGGGTAACCGCCCATATAATTGAAAAAATTATTGTGATCACTATTGTAACAGAGAATAATAAAAATATACGATATTGTAACAAAATTTGTACAATATTAATTACCTAAATGTTTAATACTCAGTCTAAGTTAGGTAACAGTCAGATCATATAAAAGTTTATAAATAAAAATTTCCTTTACCCGAATGCGCAATGTACACAAACTTAGGTCATAACGCGGAATAGGTGAATAACATGTACATATACTCGTATCTAAGTTGACATTACCATTAGCATCATATTTTTGATTCCTATTCTTATGTATGACGAGCTGTGCCCGCGACTTAGTCCGAGTGGAATTCAAAAATTCTAAAATGAAAGTAGCCTAAGTTACTCCTTATTATATCAGCTATCTGCCAGTGAAAGTCCCGTCAAAATCGTTCCAATCGAACCATCGGTTGGAACAAACAGACAGAGACAGACAGACAAAAAAAAATGTTATCGGTATATGTCACGTATGTACGTACATACATATACATTTAGTAAAAAGTGATTATTTTAATATTACAAACAAACGCTTCAATTTTATTTATCTGTATAGATACATAGTACGTACCTACATGATAAAAGAACATTTTACATTCAACACACCGTTCATAAATACTCGCCGTCCTCAGGCTACGACTACACTACATACACCATATTTTTTTGTCGAATACGAATTTTTCATTTCACAATAGCTTAATTTGAAATTAAGAGTTATCTAATTTTGCGCATCCTGAAGAATTTGAAAAATGTAGTGTTTCTACATAGTTTCTAATGTCTAAATGAAGTGTTTCTAAATATGATCATTAGAAGCATGGTAGTGTGTAGAGTACCTTAAAAGGTCACTATCAGGCGAATGTCACAGAGACCGGTATAAGTTCATCAAATGAGTATTTTTCCGCTTTACCGATATCCGAAGTAAATAAATTTCCCTGTTGGGTATTTGTCCATTTTGCTCTTATAGAACTTCCTCTCTGTCAGCGACATAATGTGTCTATCACTGCCATTGTTTTCGGTTAAACGACTGTGTGGCACAAAATTGCTAAAGAGGGCATAATGTAACCGGTTTATTTCGTGTTTAGCTTATTATATTATTTTTTTAGGATAATTTATTAGTAGTGGCAGTCAAGAGAATTAGTGATAGTCAAGTGAATTAGTGATAGTCAAGTGAACTTGTGATAGTCAAGAGTACTAGGCATAGTTAAGTGAATTAGTGATAGTCAAGTCAATTAATAATAGTCAAGTTAATTAGTGATAGTCAAGTTAATTAGTGATAGTCAAGTGAATTAGTGATAATCAAGTGAACTTGTGATAGTCAAGAGAACTAGGCATTGTTAAGTGAATTTGTGACAGTCAAGTGAATTAGTGATAGTCAAGTTAATTAGAGATAACAAATTGGTTTATAATTCAGTTTCTTACACAGTGAGGGCTTTGGTATGACCTCATGCGCACGTCTTTCTCACAAAGTTACATCTATTTTGAGGTTAAACCATGTTGCACCAGTTACGTTTACACACCGTATATTTACTTGGCGATCATCAAACGTCATCATGACATCGATTCTGAAGTAGGTCATATTTTCGTCATTCGACCTACAAATGTAAATAGTCCACGAATAACAGTTTATCGATACCGGAAGCAGGGAAGATTAACTTTGGCACGAAATTCTCATAAACGTTTTAGGCCATCGATAAGAGCGTCGAGTTGCGGCCTCACTAAATTTGCTTACACCGCTTGTTTATTAGCCTATATTACATATTATTTACGTGGCTGTAAGATTTAAGTTTGGTTTTATAGGACCTCGTCAAATCAACTCAAAGCAGAACTGTATAACTCATTTATTTCTTCATTCCTTCATGTATAAAATTTTAGGTTTTACTTAAGAATAAATTTAATCGACTAATGATTAAAACCGATAGTCCTAATGTAATTAGATGTTGGCTGATTACTTGCCAAAGGGTATGACAAAGTTTTTTTTTACATTTAGCACGTTATAAGCTACCATACGTATTGCAAAGCAATAGGAATTGATATAGATCATATAGCTAGTGGGAAATAACTATGAAAATCCGATTGAAATATTTATATACTGTAATACAGTATTTATCGTTGTTGTAATACTTTAACAATGTTTATTCGGTAGACATTTAATACGGTCACTTTGATTTGAGTAACATATATATATATATGTATATATATATGCACGAAGTATTTGAAATTGGAATAGCTCACCTGCCTAAGGCGAGCGAGGGCGGGCGAACGGCCGGCGCCGCGCCCAGCCGTAGCGCTGGTGCGACGGTACACGTAGAGACAGTCGACCGCGCGCCGCGCTACGAAACACGCGTCCGTTTCACTCAAGACTTACACTACTCGCGTAATATGACTGTTCAAAGTTCGCGCTAACAACCTCTGATTTCCTACGTTCTTCATTACATAAACTCATTATGTCGTACAAAAGGACTGAAGTGTAAGGCTGTAGACAATCGAATAAGAAGATTATTGAGAGTTGGACACGCAGGTAAAAATTGTTTTTTTTTTATGTTTGGCTTGTAAGCTAATTGCAGTTTGAAAGTTGTGGACGTTGACTAAAGCTCAGACTTAGTTAGAGCCAAAGTTTAGTTAGTCTATAGAGTTTATAGTGTAAAGCATTTCGTTAAGCCGTTAGGTTGTTTAAACACTTGTTACGAGTTGGCTAACCGGGTCAGAACTATGTTCACACTACCAAATTGCAGTTGCTATCTTAGCTCGGATGCTGTCTAGTTGTCTGTATATCTGGGTCCTGGTAACTTGCACTGTGCAAACGCAGAGCGTCGCTTTGTCGAGCTAGTTTGGATGTAAGGCCTGGATTGCGTTGTTTGATAGTAAACACTGTGTAATGTTACTGATAGCTGCACGTTGAAGTTGTTGCATTGAGTGATGTACTCGTAATTGGTGATATGTTTTTCATTAACATTTTTGGAATGAGATACCGTCAATATTTATTAGTCACTAACGATATTAAATCTGGCACAAACAGCCTTGGCCGAGCTGGCGCGACCCGAGGCTTCGCACTCTGGCCCCCCAATACCTAAATAAAATATACTTAACATTATTAGGTAAATAAATATAGAATTTTATGTAATCTTATTTCTGTTTATATATATTTTTCTTTTCAGAATTCCAGTGGTTACGAAAATACTTTATAGAATGTCATTAAAAATATGCGAATATAAATTTAAGATTTTTTAAAATGTCACATTATCAAGCCAGGTACTTTACGGAGTAGACAGCGAGCACTGGCTGTCAAACATCCTTATCTTACAGATCTGACATACTTCTTCTTTATTTTTATAGGTCGGTTTTTTTCAACTCGTATCGTTAGGAACGTTTACTGATACCGAGGCTGACCTTCGATTTTATGGACTCGATATTTATGTGTCTTTCGTTTTATGGCGGATAAATCGTCGACTATGGTAAAGGGAACAGAATGATAACACGTGCTGGAACTTTACGTGCCACTAAAACAGTGTCTGGGGTTGCTAAAATGTTTATTAACCTCGATAAGTTTTTCTCGTTGGACGGGAATATTACATTGTGTTAAATTAATGATAATATGGAAACGAATCACTCTCTGGAGATTTATGAGATTATTATTATAGTGTCACGCCAGCTCCCTTACGGGTTTGGCAGAGTGCATAAAGTACAGAATATGTTTATACTTACAAGCGTATAATTGTTATAAATTATAGCAAATCTTCATATTGATCTATATTATTATTTAAGGTACATTGCGACGTGATTTTTCAAAAATTACGTTTGATTTTATTTATATGGGTTTTCGATTTGCGGATGAATAGAGCGCCAGCTTTTCTAGGAAATATAGACTGATAACAAACTTTTGGTCAACATATTAGTTTTAAGCGATTGTTGTTGCAAAGTTTTTTCCTGTACAATACTTTCTCAAAGATTTTTTAGACTTTGGTTTGAAATAAAAATACAGACATAACTTTCTGGAGCGCGTAAGTTATCTCACGATCAACTTAAGGACTTTGCCACAAACGGTCACGCATACAATGAATGACAGTAATAGGTGCTATTCGAGCGGACGCCGCACGCTATATGTCAAGGCGTTACGGTCTTATGACCGTAAGACCGTAAGATAATAAACCTATTGTAATATTTAACAGCTTTTAGTAATTTATAACGTCATTTTATAATATCATCTTATCTCTGCTCGTCCATACTTTGTACGTAATGCAATGTATTTCTGTATGAGCTCGGTCGGGAATCGAACCTAAAACCTAGTGTGTATTTCAATTAAATTTGTGTTTTGTAACTTACCTATACATTTTTGATATATATAATAATGATTTTCAATATTTTATTTCTATTTACGGGGCTCCGCTCGTGCCTGTCAGTACAATACGCCGTCGGAGCGGATATGACAAGGATTTGAGTAAAACCGTCACAGCATTAGTAGGTAGTTTGTTGATTGTGCTCTAAATATGTTCGTAATACATTAAAGTTTCTTGCCGACCGAGCAATGGTAAAATGATTCGTAATTCCTTATTAATAAATACCAAATTCCCGAGACCCCGAAATGATCTTTATAGTTGTCAACAAATAATTGTGTTGAAAACGTGTATTTAATCAAGTGGACCGTCTCTAGGTGTGGTCGCGGGTGTGCAAACGTGGATCAAGTTAATGAGTCTTGTCTCCACTTTCCTTTGAGTTTCATATATATTACTATATCGTTACGTCAGGTACCTATTAAGGGGTAAGCAGAGAGCATCGAATACTACGGAGCTCTATCCTTATAAGCGTACATCCATCACTTTTCATACATGCACAACGATTTCAGAGATTTCCGAATCCCCAATGAACCATTATTTGACCTATTCGTAGTGAATCTTGATCTTTCTTGCACGTCCAGATTCTTATTTGTCTTGTTGATTTTAAATATAAAAGAAGTTGTTAACCCCTATTATTCTGTTTCTTAACACAAGTATAGTTCTCATTCGTTACTAATTCCATTAGACGATGGAAGTTATACGTTTAATGTCTTATCACCTGTGGATTAATTTACAAATTTTAAATCCTATCCAATGATATTGTTAACTTCAATATCTTTAATAATGTTAAAAATAAGAATTAATTTTGATGCAATTTGATACAGTGATAGTTTAAACTTTGCAATTTTACAAAGCCAGCGCACAATATTTTCTTACCGCAGATTTGTGAACATTAGAATTTATTGTACGTACATATACCACAAATAATATTGACTTTTTTTATCATAAACTAAAATACGAGTGTCTCTACATATTATTTTACCTTTATACTTACATATGTGAATTGTCTGACACATGCATATGTATATAAACAATATGAGTCACTTATGTATTCGTATTGTAGACGTGTACATACTCGTATGTGTAAAACAGTCCGCAATTACACGCGACGTGCGGCACGGCATATACTAAATGGCACTAACAATTGCGCTGTATCCAAATCAGGTTTCAAACCTGTATAATTAAGTCAAGCGTCGCAAATTGGGGTCTCCGGGGTGCGTGTATCACGTTGACGGATTCCGGCTCTATGTAGAGATCTTGTTTCGGCGTTCGCTATAGAACTCTGTCTTAACTGTAGAGTTTGACATGATGATATACAAATGTTCTTCATCAATATTAGGGGCATGAAATATTAGTTAATATTGTTATATCTAGATTATATTAAGAGATAGGCAGAGAACACAAATTTTTATTTGTACAGAGCTGAAGTACTTCTTATATATTCAACACTTTCTCAAAATAAGGGACATTTTAAGAAACATAAAAAATAATCTTTGATCATGCAAAATAAGACTTTTTCACCAAATTTATTATGTGTTAGCAGTCACGAATAACAATTTAGGTAAATACTTCGCTTTTTCAATAACTTCACGAATAAATGGGAAATCTTGTTTTTCTGTTATCACAAAGGCTTTTATTCCCTTTTAAATTGGAAACCGTTAAAGTCGCAAAGAAAATCGAACCGCAATTGAAAAATTATATGGTACCATGCCAATCCTATAAGAGCTTTTATTGAGAAACATCAATGAAAACCAACGTGGAATAACATTAAAAATAATTCATAGGGCAAAATGATGAATGTATCAAAGCAAGGCTTTTGAGCAATTTCGTACGTAAATATCAAACGAGACATTCAAAGCTATATTAAAGATAAAAGATCGCAAAATGGTAACCGGTAAGAGTGGGAGAAGGTAAAAGCGGTGTCGGAATAAGGCTTTATTGAATCTCAATTAAAGCCTTTGTTTTTCCTTCATTGTCGAAAAATAATATTATGAGGTAGAGGTATTAGAGGTAGGTAGGTACGTAGCGCTCAAATAGTAGGTAGTACGTGAGATGTAATATATTTATAGAGACATATGACTCGCATGGTCGAGTGGTCGAGCTTCAAATCCCGGTTCGGGTACTACTGGATTTTCGTAACGTAGTATTCGTGATGAAATTTCCAATAGTGGCTCGGAGGCTGTATTAATGCACTGTTGGTGGGTAGTAAAAGTAAAGTAGCCATTTCGTTAATACTTGCAATATTCAGTACTTACCAAAAACTTATCTTTAAAAGCAACAGTACCGGTTAGTGCAATACTCCGTGTTATTTGTTTCTACCTATCTGGTTCGATTATCGAGTAGTGAAAATTATGTTTTATTCTTCACTCTTTTTTCACTTATGACCTCTTTCCTGACGTCTGGTTTTGGTATATATTGACACTAAAACCATTATTTCTTTGCGCGTATTATACATGAATATACCGTACTGTTGGTTTGAATACTATGTACGATCACTCTCGCACAATCTTTCATTGCAGAGCACTTAGATTCAGGCACGTTTAAACAACATGATAATAATGTATTCTTGTTTGATATCCATATCAGATTTGTACTTTGGAGACTTGTGGTTATTCTCAGCCTGTCACTACGGGAGTGTAGGTTCACAATAACACACTATAAACCTGTGATAACGTACTATAATAACTTTATCTCTACGTTTTTGATTATGTTTTATAATATATATACTATTTCTTGCCTATAAATGAATACTACGAAATTTCGCAGCTGTGGCTAATATATTGTATCCAACATGCAAGTTATTTACTTATTCAATAACAATATCTAAGCAGCTTTCTAAATATTTATGAGGCCGCGTTATTTGAAGCAGCGTCTGTTTAAAGTGTAATTAATTCTATATCCGGTTCGATCCGGCTCGAAGGACCAGTAAAGGTTTATTTGTGTTCGGCGAATAAATATATTTGGAAAGCTTTGTGCGTGTGTTTTGTGACCAGAACTGTAATTTGTCATTCACAGTATTTATAGCATATTTAAGTTGATGTATGTATGTTTTGAACAAGAAGTAAGATTGACCAATGTTTAATATGATGACGGTTTGACCCTTTGCAAGTTAAATTACATGAAAACAGAAACCTAAAAAGACATGTGAAGCCTCGACTAGAGACAGTACGCGCGTCGTCTCTCACCAACCATTGCGTGTTACTGCGTACGTGTGTTTGAAATTATTACGCGGCCCGCGCAGTAAGGTATGCATTTCCCGATATCATCTGCATGGCAATGGATGCTGTCATTGATATGCAAAATGATTAGAGCGACGCTCGTCCCGCGCCCGGGTTAATTAACAGATCCAACAAAGCACTATACACATTGGTGTAAAACATTGCTGTGCTGTTGGGCTGTTGCCTCCAAACGTAAAACGAGATTGTTGCTGTGTTCCATCATCATGTATGTATGTGCCAAGAATGAACCTAAGAAGATGATAATTTTTGACATTTGGTGCTCTCTACCTACACTGTGAACGACCGAGCGTGGTGTGACAGTAACAATATTTGTGCATTATAAAATTGTACTGTATTAAATGCTTTACAACATTGCCATTTTATAATATTTCTACATTATAATATCGTTTCTGTATTGTGCAATCCACAGCTGTATTAAAATTATATTTTACTTTATTATCAAACGAAATTAAGATTCACGGGATTGGGTGTTGAACTAAAGTTTTATTTAAATTTTCTTTCAAAGCCTTCATTAAACTGTACTGTTATATTCTAAATTAAGGTGCCTCAGTGTCCCAATTTGTTAAAATATATTCACTCCCAATAGATATGTCTGAACTTCATTATATTGTAAATTAGATAATAATTATAGACAGTAATAACACGATTTTCAAATAAAAATAAAACGTGTATAAAAAGTCTCATAACGCGGAGTGACGCCGGGTGGGTTCGTTAGTATGTAATGTAATGAACGAAAGTTTTCTAAGTAGAAAGTTAAAAGTGCTCATTAAATTCTCCTCTCGTAGCCGCGGACGTTCAGACACCAAACAAATTCAATGTTTCCTTTTTATGCTTCAGTCTTTACTTATATTTCGCAACACCATCACGTAAGACCTCTTAAAAGCAACGATATAGAGAAACGCTGTCTTCTAAACTATATTAGCGCTTCGGCACTCGCTACGGGTCGTCGCGCTGCTTTGATGAAGGATTTGCTTCTTGAAAGCTTTTGTTAAATTTCTCTCGGAAAAATTCACTTTTAAAATAAATAGACGGCGTCTTTCAATGGATACGGGCTGCTGAGAATTTGTAGCGGTTATGTTGCGGCGTGCACTCAATGACTACACTCCATGGTTGAAAGAAAAACTGAAGGATTCCAAACCTTGTCGAGTCTAGAATTACGGAATCAGGCGTGGTGTAAAATTTAATTGACGCAGCATTATGCGGGGCCGACACCGACAACTATTTTCCAAATCGCGGCACCGCGCTGATTTTGTATTCCCTTCCAATTTGCAAAACTTGACTAAATATATTTTGGCCATAAATGAGGGACTATGTACTTTGTTCCAGGTGGTCGTGGTGTCGCCGAGCGCACCGCTCTGCTAAAAGAGCCCTGAATTATTCATCGGCATATTTAACCGCGTCCCAAACGTCGGTCGTGCGTGATCCTACACATTACACCGAATATAACGCCGAAAGTATCTTCAACAACTAACTGACTTAACGGTGGTTGAGGTGAGAAACCATGAATTAGTGCTACGTGTGATGTCAGATACGAAGCGAGCGACGCTGTAAGAGTTAATTAGATATTTAGGTTGACTAAGGTTTTAGAAAATCAAGAAAATAGTCCTAAAGTAACAGCGAAAGCTCCCGAAGAAAAATTATATAAATAGAAATTGTTATGCTGAAAATATAGAGACCATTCATAATATTCAACGAATGTGAGCATGTAATTATATTGTAATGGCTGTATATTTTTTATAATACTGTTATAAAAGCAAAGTTAAAGTGGAAGTAAAATTTTCCCATAAATCATGATTCGTTATCGAAGAGCTGTAAAATTGGACTTGTCGAATAAAATATGGAAAGTTAATAACTCTCACAAAGGAGCAAATGAACTCAAACACGGTGAAGTAAGGGAAAAATAGTCAAAAACAGTTTCAAGTGTTCTCTTTGAAGTTTGGATATAATAACTATCGAATGCAGTGCAGTAAAGCAGTGCGTGTATGAACTTGTAACAGACGCATCAATGTTTAGTATGTTAGAAGCAGCTTGCCAAATTAGTGTATTTTAAGAGAGGATAGTAAAACAGAAAGTCATCAACGAAATGTCGTGGATGTCGGGCGGCAGGAAGATGAGGTGCGCTGTGCAGCATGCGATTGTGGCTGTGATGTCTGCAGTTCTGGTCGCCGGCTCCGGGGAGTGGAGTGAAGATGCCGAGGACTTAGGTGAGTTTTGAACTGCTTTCGTTTTGTTTCTTGTCAGTTTATTACAGAATTTATATTCAAATTTGAAAGTCGACAATCAGTTCTATCATATCTAGCTAAACGATTATAAAAATACAATAAAGTAATTTGATTTTTTGATTACTTCGCGTCATTATCACTTCTTAACATTTCTCTCAGAACTTGTAAATATGAATAGTAGACTAGAAACAACTCACAAAAAAATAATCGAGAATATCAATAGTAAAAATAGTATACTTAGTCAATTTAATATCATTATTGATTTAGGTGAAACCTATCAATCTTAGTAATTTCCTCTCAATCTTGTAATACTTAGTTATGAAGTGTGCAGATCCATCATGCAGGTGGGTTCGTATTAATGTTTTTGTAGTTAAGCAAGTTCGTCAGCGCAACTAAGTGTTCGCAAGTTTCAGCTATGAGCGTACAGCTCTGCGGTACATTATTCCGTAGAAGATTGATTAGAGCAGGAAGTGCATCAAAATGTATGGTACACGCTCTAGATACGAAATGTATTGATGAAATTATTAAGTTTATTTTATTACATTAGTTCAAACCAATTTCGCATTTGTTTAGTGCGCGATTAGCGAGTTATTATCGCTATTGATTAAATTTACGAAAATTATAATATTCTTACGCAGAGAAGTGTGTTTATGGCGAAATAAAATCATTTCCAAGATATTGTTATATTAAGCCTACAATATACACTATACTACACAATTGCTATATGTAACTTCTGTTTTATAACCTAAGGGCAAGCATATAGTGTAGAGCGACTTAATACTTTTATTGGTTTCAGATAGAAAATAAACCTATTGAGACGTTGCATTCATTCAAAGGTTCTATTTATTGTAGGTTTTTATTTCTTATGATGAAAACTTTGTACCACCAGTACGAAGTGGCTGCTAGGAAGCATTTTTTTATTTATAACTGTTAAAATTAGTTTTTTGTTCTTTAAATTCATTGTAGATACCTACATGTAACATACGTATACAAAACCATTTCGTTTGTATTACGGTAACACAAAGACCCAATATCTAAAATGCTCCATCATTATAATTGTCTGAATGTTCCAACGCAAGTTTCGCGAGTAGGGAACAACAGAAAGCTGAACAATTTACATTTTTATTTCGGAAGCTACTATCGGTTCCCAACTACAAAACTTTACATTCTCTTTGTTTTAAAACAGAGCAATCTTTGATCGGCCCGCACCTATTTCCATACCGGTTCGGGCAAGTTTTCATGATGCTTCTGTACGTTGAATTCGCTTGTTCGATGTTGTAACAAATGTTTGCTAATCTGGGTTGGGAAAGGAAACCAAATTTATGTCCACTTCTTTTTTGTTTCTGCATTAATATATAACATTTGGGATGAAAACATCATGGGATGAATTATTCTGATGCGGACTTAAATAAAAGCGTGTTATTAAGCTAATATTATGTTGTGCTCGGAGTCTCTCTGTAGCGCTGGATCAGAAATGATACTATTCAACAAATAAGATTAGCTCGCTGAAGTGGCAATGGGCTGGGCATATTTTCCGAAAAACGAATAACAGTAGGAGTAGGCGGGTTCTGGAGTAGAGACCGTGGTTCGGCAAACGTAGTGTAAGACGCCTTCCGGCCAGGCGGGAGTACGATCTGGGAAAGGCTGCACGTAGAAGCTGGTTGGGGCCAGACG
>DWTO01000751.1:0-19032 GCA_018244755.1 Jemadia pseudognetus | reverse complement strand
TCGACCCGGGAATCGAACCCGGGACCTCCCGATCGTCAGTCGCACTTGCAACCAACACGACCAACGAGGCAGTCATTGAGGAAAATAATCCAAACAAATATGTCAAATTTAGATACAAGAAAATTTATTACATTTAGATACAAGAATATTTATTACAAGATACATTTGCTTGATTCGCAAACATATGCACGTGTCGTTGTTTTAAGTGTTCAATAACAAAAATGCAGAGAACAAAGGAATAATTAGAAAAACAAAAGAATAAAAACGTCTCATTTTTCCATTGCGTTTGTATCGGGTACCGTCAGCAAATGAACAATTGTCGCTCGTGCGCATAAACAGCATCGCGCGGACGGTCGGCGGTGTGCTTGTATTTTTCCTAGTCAAAGTATGTATGATTATATTTCCACGAGGCGTGCGCGCGTTAAAAATAACAAATTTTCCATCGATGAAACACACGCACATCAATGAATTATAGTTGTACTGTTAATGTCGACGGCGCATATTGTACTTTTAAGGGTTGTACTTTTGCACACTATTTCGTTTCTAATAATATTGTACGTATTGTAAACGTTACTCGAATGACCATAAAGGCGCGGACCCACCGCGGCGCACGGAGAGACTACGCACGTGCGTCAAGCTTCGCTTTGTCAGAAAATATATATGTAATGTACAGTGCTACACATAAAAACACGTTTTCAAACAAATGAATCCGTGCGCCGCGTGCTAGGGTACAACGTGCACCGCGTGCCAGGGTACAACAACGTGCGCCGCGGTGGGTCCGCGTCGTAAAGGCACGTGCGCGCGAAACCTTGCAAAAACCACAAATCGAATATAGTTGCCCCGTACGAAAATAATAAACTCCTTAATCATAAACTAAAAAAATTGGCTATTTTATTTACTATAATGTTATGTAACGATCAAAACATAAAAAATCTATATGCAATATCCAAACTGTATTTAATTAGGTATAAATGGATTGGGACTTTCAGAACATATTTTCTATCCAAAACCTTTCACTCTCTTTACTGATTATAAACTCGAAAGGAACTCTATTCATCTATTTGTATAAACATGTTTCCACATCCTGACTGCTGAACTAGTTATAATGACATATGTATATTATCATTAGGTGAGGTGTTATTAGTAGGGTTATACATGGATAGCCTGGTTAGAAATTCGACCTCTCACTCTGGGAGACCGGGTTCAACTATAGGGCTGTAATCTCCAAAGAGGCAGGCAGAGGAATGCAGAACATTCCCATGTTTCACCAGTTACGTTTACGTCTCACTATAAAATAGGTGGTGAGCCTATTGCCATGCATCGGGCACATATCCAGACTCTGAACCACTACTAGAAGATATTAATAATAAAAAAAATCTAAAAATAATAATCTAATTTTTATTATGAATCATTATAAATTATAATTAAATAATAAAATATGATTTTATCTTCAATTGTTGTGAGTATGTACAAAATATACACTGATAAGGTACTTAAAACATGTTTACACTTCATTGATAATCACAAAAAACAAACCATAATCAGGAAATATAACATGTACATATAGTGATAATGTTCTTTACTGATTCACACCATTATATTATTACATACTATGATTGCCTTGTTAGTCCAGTGGTTGGTAGCGAAACAGCTGATCATAAAGTCCTATTCCGATTTTTCTAACTTAGAATTTCTAGTTAAAACTTCTGATTGTAGCTTGGAACCTGGATTCATATCATATCTGGTGTATGGCAATAGACTCACTTCCTATTCCTAGTGGGATGTTAATGTAATAGAAGAAATATGGGAGTGTATAACACTCCTCTGCCTCTTTTCAGGGATCACAAGATGTTTTTTTTTTGCTTTATTATTATATATTTTTGTTTTATTATTATATTTATTATATTATCACAGCAGGAATTTTAAAGGGGAGATAGAAACCATACTGTTATAAATTTAACCTGGAAGACAAGCAGACAGGCCACTGAAAGGTAAGTGACCAACAGTGGCTACAAATGAGTGTGACACCAGACTGGCGAAACCACAACTGGCACTGAAGGAGAGCTCATCTCACATCATGATTAGTATTTTATGGTCTAGAACAGGGGTTCCCTAAGTGTGCGCAGCGGCGCCCTGGTGCGCCGTAGAAAGTACAGAAGGGCGCCGTGAGTCGATCCTACAGTTACTGGACACCACAAATATTGGCGGGGTACCTTTTTGGGTGTTCACATCGGAAACGAATATACTTACTGGTACTAGTATAAGATTGCTCGTATTAATGTCAACCAAAAACTTTGGTTTATGCATCTACAATTATTATATCAACGTCTGAATGTTTTTGATTGTTGGAAATGAGTTGGAAAAAATATAGGCTCAACTCTAATGAGTCATAGTATATTAATAAATTATTTATAACATAGAAAGCTATACTCACTGGATTATATTGTAGGGCTGTGACATAGGCCTGCACCGCCTGCTCCATGTCGCCGGCAGCGACGAGCGCCGCGGCCAGGTTGATGTAGCCATCAATGAAGTCCGGCTTTAGTCTCACCGCGTGACGGTAGTTCTCCAACGCCTCTTGGAGTTGGCCCCTCTCTTTGTATACATTACCAAGATTACTAAAACAAACATAGTAGTGTTACTTGCTGAATGGTTATCATTTTCCCCTCCGTTTAATTTTCACCCTGTTTATCATAGAAAAGACAACTCAGTGTAGTACTAAATCATACACATGTGGTTGAATTCTTTCCTATAGCCACTTAAATTACCTGCTTAACTTAGATTTTAACTTACACACTAAACATAAAAACAATTAATGTTTGAAATATAAAACTATACAGTTATGTATCAGTAAGTATAAAAAACTCGCAGTGATAGCCTAGTGATTTTAAATTCAGCCTCTCATACCAGGAGCCCATGTTTAAATCCTGGTGCACACATCTTCACAAAATGTGTTATAAAATTAAATACCACTTAGGATAACATTGAAATTCTAAGGAAGTGTGCACACCTTTGAGTTCACAAAAAAGTTCTCTAAAAGCATGTGAAGTCTGCCAACACTTACTTAGCCTGTGTGTTAGACTATGGCCGGAACCCTCTCATTGTGGGAGGAATTGCTTATTCCAACAGTGGAACATTAAAAAGAGTCATAAAAAAATTAAAATACAGCAATGTATTAAACAAATAATGCTTTCATAAAATTAAGTATAACATGCAAATAAAAAATTGAAAACCACATCAATTATTGCAAGGCTCTCATTAGATGTAGATTCTTATTGTATCAACATGTAGTTGATGTAATGGTACAAAGGTTCTCGTATTATTGTAACTATTGTCTGTATAATTACCATTTACCACACTATGAGATACATATGACTGTGTTATTTTCATAATTATTTCACAATTCATTTGTGTTTGTTAAATAGGATTTCATTATGTTTTTGTTCCAATGAAATATTTTCTTTAATTTTGCACCTACCCTTAGGAATAAAGTTCACAATTATAATGCCTATATATATACATTGTTTGCATTGACAGCTGTTATGTTACATTTTATTATTTCACTTACTGTACAGAGTAAAATATCTAGATTCTTGACCAGCAAGTACAATATATAATTAAATAGTAACATCACATCTGTAATCCCAAAGTAGTTAATCAGAGGAGTTTGTACGATGTAACCACATTTACATACCACCATGGCACAGGTGGTGAACCTATTGCCAATATATCTGGCAAAAATCCAGATGCCCAGCCACTATGAGAAACTTCAAACAAACCCAAGACCTCTTTAACAACAGTCACACTTGCGGCCACTGGGCCAATGAGGCAGTTAAAAATATAATACTACTTTATTGCATACTAAATAAGAGTATTTTACAAAAAATCAGCTAGCAGATGGCTGACACTGACTCTGTAAATATCAATAATTGTACCTGCTTCATATTAATTTGATTGACTTTAACTATTAATTTCTTTCACTTTTTAGTGCATATTAATTTTTTTTCGAATAGTAAATAAATGCACCCTCAAAAAAAAACTTGTTGTGTGTGCACATGAGCAAAATCTTAATGTATACAAATTTTAATTATAAACGTGTACAATATACAACAATGACAAAATATACAATAATGATAATGGCAATGACAATACTACTGCTTATGCTTTGGTAGTGGTGCGGCCGGCAACATTAAAATTCCTGCATAAGGTTAATGTGAGGCAAATGACCGGTCATAAAATCACTGCCAAATCTATTTATGTCCAACCCAAATCATTTGGAAACAGAGCAAGGAAATGATAGAAATGTGGCAAGGAAATTTGACTGCAGCTATAAAATATACATACATGAACCTATTGTAACAGTATATCAATATTTTACTAGGTTTATTATTATACCTGATAGCCTTGACAAGTGACAAATATCTCTATTTACAGGCTTGATGTGCTTCTACTATATTAATCAATCTTATAAAGGTTTAGGAACTTAATTAGATGAACATTTATTTAACAATTTATTGTTGCAAATGACAACTACAGCAAGCAACTACTGTTTTGTGAAGCCAATGAGCTTCACAACACTAGTAAATTTAGTAACTAGACAAATTCATTACTTGAAAGAACAAAATTTCCATTCTTTACTACACTTCATCATCATCAGCCTATCTCAGCCCACTGCTATACATAGGCCCCCAATAAGCGCCATCGCGTCTTTTCTTCGGCCTGCTACAATCCCTATGGCGCCGTTTTACTACTAGCATAAAGTAATAAAAAGTACAGAAAGTAACAGTTGCATTATCATCATCATCATAATCAGCCTATTTCCGTCCACTGCTGGACATAGGCCTCTCCATTAGAATGCCACTGAGCTCGAAATAAATATAATTTTTCACCATTGTGAAAAAAATACCAGAACCTAAGACATTACATTTGGTGAAGAATAATCTACATAGTAACAAGCCCTTAAATCCAGACAAACACTAATCAACACAAAGCAATCTAGCATTATAGATGCAAAATACAGGAATTATGTTTTATTGATGTTTCTTCAACCAACATTTTACACGCGAATTCATCCGCAAAGGGCACGGTTATAATGTATACATAATACAAATGAATATTTTTTCTTAAAAACATGTATTATTCGAAATTTGAAAGCAATGAAGTAAAATAGACTGTACCTACTTAATCAAAACAAAGCATCGAAACAAATACAAATTAGTCACCTGTAAGCTTCCGCCAGAAGTGGATTCTGTTTGATCGCCAATGTGGAGAAGTGTGCTGATTTGTCCAGTCGTCGACATTGGAAATGAATAGACGACAATAATAGCAGTACTCCAGTGTTGGTACCATCTTGACGCCATAACTGCATGCAATG
Source organism: Jemadia pseudognetus (assembly GCA_018244755.1). NCBI lineage: Eukaryota > Metazoa > Arthropoda > Insecta > Lepidoptera > Hesperiidae > Jemadia > Jemadia pseudognetus. The sequence goes on along the minus strand of DWTO01000751.1, from coordinate 13,658 downwards.
CAATTCTGCACTATCGTAGTCGCCCGCTTGGTATTCCCTATGCGCTAGCTCCAGCAGCCCTAGCGACACGATATTCAATTAATATTAGACTATTCCTTATAAAGGTAACGAATGTATACTGAATCAAAACTATTTATACATTATTCAACATTCTCAAAAACAACCTGCCTTTCAAAATAATATTATTAGGAAACGCCATAAAAACATACCGACAGTCGATATCTGTTGAATATCCGACATTTTCAGGATTACTGCATTGGCAGGCACACCGACTATCTGCTGAGGTTGCGTCGTGACAGATTGTGGCACAGCAACATTTGTTTGAGGTTGCATTTTTGTTATCATATTTCACACTCAATTATTCTTTACTATTTTAATAATCACTGTTTTGATGGGTTTTATAATGAGCAAAAATCGAAAACTGTATCTTGCATGACCCTGAACCATGTACAACAATCATAGAAAGAATCAAAGAACTCAAAAATTTGTGCACGAACAAGAAAGGCCACACTTCACTTCCTCGGACTTCATTTCATTTGATCGAACGAGCGACCAATAGAAAATTCCATTCCATATGCTTTTAACACAACATAGCGCTGCGTTGAACGGAAATTGAGATATCGTTTTATGTTTGAATCTAATTTTGTCCTTAAAAACAAATAAGTATATGCCACTATATGAAACAACATATAACTGTATTAAAATAAATACAATTTAAATTCTTCTTTATATATATTATTATACTTTGTTCTAGTAAACACTTTCTAATAATTTTTATTATTGGAAACGTTTTGATTTCCGCCGAATATGGCTTATACAGATAAAAGATAACTTTTTACTATGGGCGATTAGATGTGTATATCTTATGATATTTTCAATTTTTATCAGCATTCACTATTTATATACGGTACCTACATTTTATCATACTATAATTTATCATGCTGACCAATATTGACAAAATGATAGCATTTTACTTTACAACTAATTTAAGTACATATCATGTGTATGTTGTTTTCAAAAATAATTTGAACACTCCATTGTAGAACACTCTCACGTTTCACCAGTTAAGTTTTTCTAGTAGTAGCTTGCAATTTGGATGCGTGCTCGGTTTATGGCAATATGTTCGATTACCACCTATTCCATAGTGGGACGTAAACGTAACTGGTGAAACGTGGGAGTGTACTACATTGCTCTGCCTACCTCTTCGGGGATAACAGTCGTGATATAACGTATTATTAACTGTACAGCTTCATAGAGATATTACTATAAAACTGAACCCAAAACAATATCAGGAATTAACAAAAAAGCTGTTTTATTAAAAAAATCTGTGGCGACTTCTAGCAAGCTTCGGTCTTAAAATGGGTCTGCCGTTACTGGCCAAGTGTGGATCGGCAAAGTTTTAAAGTTTTACAGAAGTGATCTTCGAAAATGTGCAATTTCCTCACGATATATCTTTCCACTGTTCTAACAAATAACATTATATTATTTATATCAATACACTTACCACCATCAATCACCATCAATACATTTACCAGAACCTAGTAACTCTGAGTGGGAGCCTGAGCTTTACAACGAGGCTGACAATGCTTTCAAATTGGAATATTAATGAATCGCTCTATATTATACCGCGTCTCCATATTTCTGAACTTACAACAATAAAACAAAAACCTTTGTTGACTGTATTCATTTTAATGTGTATATAAAAAGATTAATAAAAATATTTTTAATATATAGTATGGACGGATAATATTAAAACTAAAACATGGACGATACCACTAAAATAGTAATGTAAATAAAACAGATATGAAGAAAAGATTTATTGATGGAGAATCCTTGAACTCATATTGCTAATAAAGAAACGAGCATTATTAACGACATACGAGTTGATGATGATATGTTACTAGTGTACAATAATGGGCATTTAATATTTTTAGGTGGCTGAGCATCCATGAATATAACATTTTTTTATACTGGCTATCTTAATTTTTAAATGTATATTATTATCACAAAATTTTGAAAAGAAGACACGGGAAAGGCACCTTCACTTATGTTATAAAATAAAAAATAGAAAATTGTTACATATAGGCTCATCCTCACATGTCTCAAATTATAAAACAATGTAAAAAAATAAATATGCAGCTATACAGTAAAAACATATAGTTATGATAATTATAATGGTATTGCCGTTTCAGCACGCCGTTTGAATTTAGAACCTTAGAAATTCTTCGAAGAAGAACAAATGAAGCGGCATATTTCCGAATTTAAAACACACTATTTCATTCCAAATATGACAATAAATATGCGACTTCGGTAAGATCTTGTGGCACAGACTCGTGGTAACACAGATAGAGCTCCCGCGGCTCGGGCTCGCTAAAAATCCTCCTGCACAAAAACGTTAACAATTCGTATAATATACATCATAAATAATAACGCAATGTACAGGTTTTATCGAAACAGATAAAAGTATCACATATTTTTTTTGGTATTAAACGTTATTGAAAAACAAACAACAAGGACTCTTGTTGGACCAGTTAAAACAGACTCTATCAACAATCCAATGCACTATCTGTTAATATTTATTAGTGAATTGATTATCATATAATTTCATCTTACCCAACCACCCAAAAGTGAAAGGGCTCAACATTCTTCTTTGTGATGCCACACTGACTTAAGATATCCGATGGTGCTTCGAACAGCATACCATATTCCTTGACAGCAACCAAAATCTTGTTCAGAGGGTTTGATGGTGCTTGATTTTTTTTAAACCTAAACATTGAAATATTTTAATTGGGTTATTACTGATATAGATAAATACCATTAAATATACGTAACGTAACATCACGCATGTTAGCCCCGAAGAGATAGGTAGAGAAGTGTAGAATACTCCCACATTTCACTAGTTACGTTTATATCCCACTGTGGAATAGGTGGTGAGCCTAATGCCATGCACCGGGTACAAATCAATTTTATACACTATTAAATATATTTATAAATACTTGTTTTTATATTCTTCTCCTCTGCCTACCTCTTAGGGGATTACAGACGGGAATATAATTTTTTTTAATACTACAAAATAAAATACATATCAGTGTGTATTAATAATGAAACACCATTAGAAAACGTAACATCATCCCTTTAATCCTCGAAGGCTGAGGTACACTGCCACGTTTTACTAGTTACGTTTACGTCACATAATGGAATTAGGACAAAAATAGCACACATTTCGACACAAATAATTTTCACTAGGAATTTTAGTTAGAAAAACCATTAGTATCCAGCCCAGGATTTGAACCCTAGACCTCCCAATCGGCACTCACGCTTACAACAACTCGATCAATGCGGCAGTCAAAAACAAATTTACATTTTAACCAACAGTCCACTTTGTGAGGGTACTCGTTGAAAAGCTTGGTAAACACTCTAGCAGTCTAGATAGCACTTAGTCTGCAATAATAGAGACATCTATGATCAAGGTTTTATAGAAAATTAATTCTACTCATAGCAGAGACCACATATAACTATACATTACATGAACCCATATTTGCAGCATTAAGCTACTGTTAGTGTTGTTAATATAACAATAATTAGATTAAATAATGATTTCGCTGATACATATTATACCTAGATTGTAAATAAAATAAGGAAAATACATATCTCACTATATTGAATTATACTAGTGTCTTTATTCCATGTGGGGATGTAAATATAACTGTTGTAACACGGGAGTGTACTATACTTCTCTGCCGACCTCTTCAGACGTTATAGGTGTGAGGCTTTTTTTATTGTTACATGGAATTTGTAGATGGTACTTATGCATACTTGATACTATGCTGCAATAGTTCATGTATCTTCTTACAAGCAGATCGAAATGTTCTCACTACGTATGAGTAAAGAGCATTATTTGCTTGGGTTTCTATACTTTTCACAGGCGCTATTAAAATCCCCCTTTCAGATTCCAGATGCACGAAGTGAAACAAAACATTGTCTTCTCCAGCTGTTATTCTGGAAAATAAACAGGTTTAAAAAAACAATAATAAATATGTTTGGACATCAGAACACAACCAACTGATACCTAGTAAAGCAGAGCCTGTGTGATGGCAACTACATGGCTGATAAACTGAACATGTAATGTTACATTATATAAATATATCATATAATATAATGATTGTAATGATTGAAGAGGTAGTGAGAGGAGTTTAGTACACACCCAGATATGTGCATTAATGTATATCTCATTATGAAATAAGAGCTGAGTCTATTGCCATTTACCAAGTATATATTTAGACTACCTATCTGAGCTATTACTAGAAGTTTCGAGTCAGAGAAATCCAGTAATACTAGACCTTGAACTCCAACTCAGAGCCGATCACTCAGCTGTTGCAATTGGAACCACTTGATCAATGAGACAGTCAAGTCAGCCAAGTATATACTTATATAAATATAAGTATATATATAAATAGATACTCTTTTTACACTCAGATACATGTCCATAAGGATAGAAATATTTGACACTTGGTGCTCTCTGCCTACCCCGCAATGGACATAATAACAATAAAGTTAATAGTAAAATAACATACCTATGTACTGTGACGTTGTCAAGTTCATTGAGCAATGATTTTCTTATATCAGCCATGTCCAAGGTACCGCTCGCTCTGCTGCCGTCCTGAGTAACAATAAGATAGATACAGAAATATGTCACTTTGCATGTATTTTGTTTTTATAAATGCCAAATATTGTTTACTCAGTCAGGTGTCATTTTGTAGCAATCCACTGTTAATAAATAATTAAACTGTACTGTACTGAATTACTGTACTACATTCCGGGTTATACAAAATTTAATGTGTAATGATGTAAAAATAAAGTGTAATGATGTAAAAATAAAGTGTAATGATGCATCCCGCAATATTCCCTGCCTCTCTCACAAACACTTGTTCATCTAAACAGTATGGAAAGCATATACCACTGTACATGTCACTGTCAACTTGTTTCCTATATGTAGATAATTGTCACACCTGATTGTCCCAGTCGGAGTCAGAGCCGGAGGAGTCTCTTCTAGTTTTTTGTTCTCTATCAGCTCGTCTACCCATTATGCGATCTTCACTGATTTCGCTGCAAGTTGATAAAGGCTAATTTTAAATCACATCATCTAACATCTGTTAAACAACCAACAACAGGATATGGTTGTTCATGAGAATAAGTCTGTTTAGTATAATTTATTAATAAAATTGGCATATATTACGGCTGCCTGCCTAGTTGGCTGAGTGTTTTCACACGTGACCGCTAATCCAGAGATCCTGGATTCGGTTCTCGGATCGGGTACTACCTGATTTTTCTACCTTAGAGTTTCTAAAAGTCGATTTGAACCTAGTATATGATAGCAGGGTAATCCTATTCCATGGTGATTAAACATCACCGATGAAACATGATAGTGTACTACTACACTCCTCTACCTACCTATTCAGGGATTACAGGCGTGACGTTGTTGTTACTTTATGTCCAACTAGTGTCGGGACTGCAGAAGGCAACCAAAATGATGACCAAGGTAAAAATTGTGAGGAATGGTAATTAAAAAAAATAACAATCACATGTAAATTGTAGCTTACCTGTTACTCTTCAAACTGCCTGAGTCCTCAGAGTAACTGACATCCAAGTTACTCGAATGTCGGTAATTTTTCTGTGGCCCATTGTACCATTGTCCATACAAACTGTGGTGGCTGCTGCTATGATAGTTGTTAATGGACGTCTCGCTCGTGCTCGAACCCATATTTATCTGTTCCGAAGAGTTATGCCTCCTTTTCAGATCCACTTGTGATTTTGAAATTTTGAATGTTGATGACCGCAGTAAATCTGATTTTGACGCTAAAAATGTCACGACTTTTATGATTAAATCACTATATTAGGATACAAAATTATGATACTTTGTCAGAATTCATACGATGCTTGGCAAACTTGAATGTTCTCCTCTATTTTCCGCTTAAAATCGGTACAGAAACACTTCATTAATACCTCCTACAAGGTCTTTTGAAGACCGCTGCAGCGGCAGACGCAGCTAGAACCAATTCTATTCAAAAAAGCCAGTGCTGGGTGGGGTGGCGCCGATCATTAACTGCTGGACATATATCTCTAAAGGTCAATTTTCAATAGTGGATCCATGAAGATAATGGATTGGAAGGAACCCGTTCATAGTCTATTTGAAAATCTTACAATTACTATCCCTCATTTTCTTTCCATACTTCGTAAGATACTGTGGCGAAGTCTCAACTTGAGGTTGAGTATTTGAGGAGAACCAGGATGCTAAGTATTTGTTAAGTCCAACATCATACAACAGCTCCACACAACTCTCACACTCTTCTACATAGAAGGGGGAAGGTGGGGTTGCTCCGATAGCCTGTAAAATGAAAAAGGAAATTGATAAAAGAGTTTACATGGCCATGTCTTAGTGTATGTATATTGATTTAAGATTTGAGTTATGAGTGTGAATGTGTGCTGTGTACTTGCCTGATGTGTGTACATTTGCGCTGTGATGGTAGAGCTTGTTCGTATGTGCATACCAATGTATGTTATTATTACAACATCAGGCAATCGCTTCTCGGCCTTATCAACAAAACAATACAATAGTCAAGGAGAGACTTACATCTTCAGTGCATCCACCGGCTTCCATGAGTGTGGCTAGTATAAAGTGGCCCTTGCCAACGATGAGGGTGAACCAGCGGCCATCTGGAATTCTGGAGATATAAATGGTATTTACTAATTTATAATTTGTGGAATTTCACTTCTACATTTAAACACTATAATAATATATTATATGTAACTATTATGGTTTCAGTGCTGCTTAGTAAAAAATGATTTGGAAATGAGAACAATTTGCTCTAAAAGTATTGAAATGTACAAACAACCTATTAAAAATACCTATTAAAAACATACTTATACTCATTCCCTTCATGTTTATTTTGATTTCTATGTTCATGAATGAACACTTCCCTCCACATAACCAGCTTTTCCAGTTCATTTTCGGCACTTAACTTCAAAATACCGTTCAATTTCAGATATGCATGTATATCCATCAAATCTAAGTCTTGCAAATGAGATGTCAATAAATGTCCCGAGTAGTATAAACATGATCCAATTACTGTGTAGAGCCTTTGAAAGTTCTCTACATCATCAGTCTGAAATTGAGTAAAATAGCTGGGATTCTATATTCATAAATTATTCATCAACAATTAAAAGTAAGCACAATTTATAAATTTGGCTATGAATGACCACTTAACACAGACAATTCAGCCACCTGATCGTAAAGTAAGTAAAACCTGTAATTAAGTAAGTCATAAACTAAATAATAAAGGAACTTATAAACCTAAACATGTATTATTAATATAGGTAAAATCTCATATTCCTAGAAATGTTCATCTCTATTGGAATTGGTGATGCAATTTCATGAATTTCACTAACCCACTCTCGGTAATCAGCAGCTTCTAGTTCTGTTATAGTGTCATCAACTTGAATTTTTACTTCTAACGGAAGAGAAACTGAATGGGCAGCTAACATATCTTCAAAGGATGTGAGTATCTTCGCATCTGTCTTCTTGTCCTTGTCAATCTTTTCATGACTTGCATTTTGGAAAAGTAAAGAAATAAAAATTCTAGAAAACAATCCATCCAATTTATCAACATTATTTGGTTTGGTAAAACAACATTTCAGTGAACCATATAGGAATTCTAGCATTTTCACAATGTCAATAATGATTCTTTTGGCTGCAAACAAATCCACATGCTTATTTGGAACTGCAAACAACAATAAATCATTGTAATGTGATGCATATGCTACATTTATCAATGTATTATTGAAAAGTACAGTAGAGGTGACTGGCTCACTAGTGCCTAGAGACTTTGGTGCTAAGTGATTGAGTGTAACATAAGCTCCTCTGGTATTAAACAAAAAGTTTTGATTGAAGGGACCAGGAAAACAATATAAGACTCCTTTCTCATCATTGCCATGGTATTCTGTATCATTGCAACAAATATATAGAACTGAGCACATTGATTCTTTTATATACTGTATCAAAGAATTTTCCAGAGGACTTTTTGAAGCTAGTAACTGTTCTATATTAATATTGATTTCTTCTGTAACAACTTGGAATGTCAACTTGGGACTTTCATGATCCTCTCTTACTCTCTGTAAAACACTGTTTATATTGTATGAGGTGACTTCGATTCCATTTATCTTCTGTAGATAATAACCGACATTAACTTTCGGTGAATATATGGCTTTGGCTTCAGGTAAAAAATCAGCGACCACCAATGTTTTGCCATTTGCATGTGTTCCTAAACTCAAACCAAACAACTTTTCAATTTGACAATTTTTTTCACTTTGGAATATCATTGTTTTGCTGACCTAAAAAGGATTCATGAAAATTAAATATTAACAAATGCATGAAGCTTAGTGCATATAGAGTTATTCTAAAATGTGAGTAGGTGATTTTCACAAAAAAAGACCCTATCAAAATTGGATTGTCCCACAACTTCAAACATTTTTATTTTTTTATATGGCACACGTGGAAGTGAAATTTTATATGATGTAAACCGCACACCTTCCTGTTCATCACAGGGTAATTTTATTGAAAAACACTAACATATATTAAAAATTTTACTGAAATTAAAAACATATTCTTATTGATTTATATCTTAACTTGAAGTTTCTGAATGATTTTGCTGTGAATTCATTACAGTTCCTATACAATAGTACATTGAAAAGATAAAAACAAGTTTGTCATATGGTTTCCTATTACTTACCTGAATAATAATAATTTTACTGTTGTCTTCAAAAGAAATTTTTGAATTTGCTCCAGATCTCCCAATTTCATTCTTGCCAAGTACATTGTCCTTACTTTTAACTTTTTTTGATTTTAGCACCTTAAATATCCGCCCTAATATAAAACAATAACAATGACATTACATAACGATTTAAGAAAGATAATGTAGATAATCCAGAGAATTTTTGCAAGGATATTAGTTTGTAGGGATTACTCAAATAATTAAATCAAAAGGTCAGTGAGTTTTTTAAATAATATCTACATGAGTAGCAGTGATAATCAAAATTTTTTGCTTATTTACAAAAGGGTACAATGGAACCATTAAATACTCTTTTATCAAATCATTAATAGCATCTGAATATGTTTTGAGATATTCACACTAACAGTTAGGCATTATGTTGCTTTTTAAAATACCTAGTTCACATCAGATAATTATAAAATAAGCTTAATTTTAAGTTCAAGGTATCTATTACCTCTAGTAGAGCGTCTGGTTGATGATCTTTTAAAATCACTTCTTAATTTGAAAGTTTCACAGTTTTCAAGCAATGGTGCTTTGGAGTCAACAGATCCTTCCTTTGTTGATTTCACTTTTATAAAAACTAATTCTCCATCGTCACCTACATCTGAATCCCATTCTGGAACGGAGCTAAAACGAATAATAATACTTAGATAGACCTTTTTGCTAAACAAAAAGTAACAGTATATTACCTTTCAGAGTCGGAGTATTTGGAATCATCTGAAGAATTTGTCCAATCGTTATCAGAATCGCATGGACTTTCATAATTGACTTTGTTCTTATAACTACTCATGTTCATTGATATTAGATTTTCTTTACAAGTTTCAGTTAAAGAAAGTTATAAGTTTAAAGTTTATTACACTTTGACTACTTTGACTTTTGACATAACAACTTTTAAGTTGTTTAGTGTCAGTGTCAAACATACCGAAAGATCAAACATTTTGTCTTATTTAGTTCCGTCTGAAGTTATAATTCAACTGTAACATAATAATACAGAAAATGTATCTATAATTATGAAATTTAGTACATATTTAACTACATATTATTATTAATTATATTATACATTCAAAGGAACAGGTGGTGAGCCTATTGCCATACACCGAGCACAAATCCAGACTCCAAGCCTGGAAAGTTCAGTTTAAAATCTAATAATAATAATGCTTTGACTGATCTGGGATCCTGGGTTCGATTCCTCAGACAAGTCAAACAGAAAAGTCCTTACACCTAGTCAAAATCCTTTAGTTTTTCGCTTTCATCATATCCTGATATACAGTATCTATTTCATCATTTCTACGTTGGAAATTTAAACGATTTATAAATACACATTTTAAGCGTTAAAACATCAGCATCACCCTAAATTCGTACATCCTTATACGCTTAAATCGTTGTCTCTATTAGGCTCTTAATTTAGTCACTAATGCTGTGTAGATAATATCTTCCTAAGCTTTTAAGCGCTAAGCGGGCTAGGTTAGTGAGATATGTATATTTTTTTTATAGTATGTACATTATTTTATTACTAATATAAGCTACAATAGCGTATTAATTTAAATTAAAAAAATTATTACACTTCCCAGGACGTAGCCATTAGACATAAACATAACTAGTTTATGTATTCTTGATTTTTTATTGTTACTAAACCTTAGACACATGGAAATATCTTTATGAAAAAAAATATTTTAGTGCTCTTGTAACATCGAATGCCAATTTTGGCAGAAAAATTCAAAAAATTACGTGATCATGGATAATAGGCAGCAATAGTTATCAAAATCCCCTTATTTATTTTGTTGTATTCATTACTGTTACAATGAATCAATTAGCAATCCTCTACAAAACTCATTACAATTTCATCATGTTGTAGAAATGTGCTCCACATTTTTTTTCTTACGTATCAATGGAAGATCAGTTTAAAAAAGCCTGTACACCGACATCTTCTTCATTTATTTTTAATGAAGGAGGTTACTTATTTCCACGTTTGTCGTCGCAGAAAATAAGCTTTAACAGTGATTTAACCAATCGACTTTTATATCCAGATGTTACAAAAAAGGCAAATACGTTCAGAAATTCATCCGCCAAAAATTTAAACGATGTCGTAGATAACGACCGTATAGAATGCGATGAATATTTGGAACCGTATTGCCACGTTAAAGTCGTAAGTTAAAATGTATGGATAGATTAAACTGAAGCATAACAATCTATTTAACAGAAGTACCTACTACTTATTGTCGTTTTAGGATGCAATAAGCAAGTTGAAAGAAAGCACAAAGAAGTTACTGTATTTGCTGGAAGAGATACAATCTAAAACATACCCTAAAATAGTCAAACAAGATGGATGCCTGACATTGACTAATTTTATAAAACCCATATCGTCAATAAATGTAATATTTTTCCATATTCACTTATGTGTTGTATTTAGAACTACTTATTTTCATAATCACTCTAATTTACAGATCAACTCTGACAGCGACGACATAAGAATTGATGCGTTAAGAAAATTGGAGGACCAAGCTAGCAATTTGGATGCGATTTACGTACAGGTTATAGATTGTGCCACTTCTAGTTTCCTTTTCTAATACATATTATTAAACTACTAAATGTATCGTGAGTTATCTACATGCGTAAGGAAATTATGTTCTGTATATGCCGCTTCTATTATAAAAATGGCCCTCGGATACTTACGAAAATAGTCGATCGAATTTGTAATAACATGTTACCACCCATGTTAACTTTAAAAAGAAATTACCATTTAATCCTTAAAAACCACTATTGATCTTAGATAATTACATGGCATTGCACGGTAGCAACCTCTGCTAATAAACACCCCACTTCTGTACGTACGTGTTCATGGAAACAAGGGATTGAAGTACTTACATATATACACCACTTGACATTCTGGTACCTATGCTTTCTGTATGTTCAAAATTACATATTCTTCATTTCTATTGTGTACAGGATGAAGACGACGACTGCTCTATATACAAAAAGCTAACCAGAAAATGCCATTGTTTAAATCAAGATCATTACAATGATTTCGTCATTCATTTTAATGAGGAGACAAAATATTCGACTAGTAGGACTGGAGAAATTATAAAAAATTTACGAATCCTCAAGAAATTCTTGTACATGGGTGGTGTTTATACAAAAAATGCTCTCATGTTTTTAAATGAAGTAAGTAATTAGAGAGTTCTAAAAAAATGTGCGTGAAGGCCACGTACGGTAAACGGGAATTTCTTGCTGATTATATGCATATGGACAGAATTCTATTACTTAATTTCTTTGAAGTAATTTAATGTTATAATGAGCAATGATTTAATTAATGAACGAAAACAAATTTGTATCGGACGCCTGCAATAACGATGACGATTTTCTTTGCTTGGATTAAAAGCTATGCAAGCGCTGAAATATGTTGTTCGAGATGGCTGGAAATTATTTAATGCTTCCTCATTAAAAATCGACCCGTGTTTTATTGAGGAGGTATTTGCAATAGCTTTCTCTCTGCTCTTAAGTTTTATTTGAATTTTACGCAATGTAACGAGTGCGTACCGTTGAAAAGTATTATGATGAAGTAGGGCGAACCAATAAATAAAAATATCAGAAATTGTGTAATGATAGTACAAAACGTATGTAATGCAACATAACAGAAAAATAGAACTATTCAACACTAAGTACTCCATGTACCCGGACACAAATTGCATGCAGCTAAATAACATAAGTTATTTTGATTTAGGTATATACTTGAATTGCTCGGATTATTTTAACATAGACTAGACTAACTTCATTTAGACTAGACCAGGGGCGGATCCAGCTTTGGCGTCGGAAGAGGGGGTGGGGGTTGTCACATAGTCGTGGTCAAGTCACAAGAAGTTATAATTTAATTTTGATAATAATAGATATACAAGTAAATAGTAGGTGTTTTATTTATTAATATAAGTACTGTACTTAAAAATACCTACCTCTATTTAAATAACAATCAATTTTTCTTTTAAGTCGTCTCCCGGTACGCAAATCTAATCAAATTTTCTATACGTTCATTCCCGAATAATCCGTTTGCCGTCAAAGTGTTATATTAAATTAATTAAATATAAAAGTATATACTTCAGTAAAATCTGTCGTGACAAAAAATATAAAAAAACATGTATGACTATCCTCTTTTGGATCCGCCCTTAGACTAAACTGCCTCGTTTGTCGTGTTGTTTGCAAGCGCGACTGCCGATGGGGAGGTCCTGGATTGAAATCCCGGGTCGGACAATATTGGATTTTTCTAGTTTAGATTTTCTAGTAGTGGCCCGGTGTCTGGAAATGTGCCCGGTGTATGGCAATAGGCTCACCACCTGTGAGGTGTTCCATCAACAAACGTAACTGGTGAAACGTGGGAGTGTACTACATTCGTCTGCCCATGTCTTGTGTGATTACGGGCGCGATGTTACGTATTTTAACGTTAAGACTCAATATATATCAGCGGCACAAGGTTTTTACTATTTACTCCATGCTGCACTTTACGTTAGACGACTATTAAATGTACCCAATTGTTTTTTCCACTCCAGGGCATTTCAGACTGCCAACACAGTGAAAAAATAGAAATCACTCACGGTTGCACATACGCAGACATCTGCAATGTCTTTGATGATCATTCAATTGTTGTAACTTGCATATCATGGCCTTGTAAAAACAATTATTTTGGAGATTCCGTTACGCAGGTATTCTATAACACTTTTACAAATAACAAAAACACACATTTAAGTATACTAAATTCAGAATTTACTATATAAGATTTTCTAAGGATCAAGAAATGTGTGACTTAGAATACGAATTCATTTATATATAAAATATGCCTTCCAA
>DWTO01000750.1:0-19040 GCA_018244755.1 Jemadia pseudognetus | reverse complement strand
AATAAACCGCGATGAGGAGGATCTTCCTATTAAAATTAAGAGCCCATACTGGGTGAGTACTTTCTAAAGGTGCCTAGCAACAAGTTTTTGTGTGTCAGATCCAAAAAAAAAAGTTTTATTTTTATTCACCCTAATATGGATATAAAAAAACGTGATTTTACTTTTCACTATGGGAACTGTCTTTACATTTGAAGGTGACTTCAATTCTTAGTGTGGACAATACAAATATTAAACATTCCAGCAAGGAGTAAGGGAAAGTCAGCATACCAGCTTCCCAAAAATTCTAAATTACTCTTGTTGCTATCAACATGACTTATCATATCCACAACAAGTGACTGATCAAACAGCCTTTTTAAGTAGGTACATCTCATGTTTGACACATCATTTCCTTTAATGGCGATCTATTGAGATTAACACTGGACTCTACAAATTTACATTTTATGTAACATATAAAACAAATGTGCAATTGAATTGTAATTGTAATCCTTGATCAAATAGTATGCCTTCTGATTATGGCATCATTAGATGTTTTAACATTAAATTTCAAGTAGTAGCTTGGAGTCTCAATTTGTGCCCGATATATGGTGATAGGGAATATGTTATTTATGTTTACTATCTTTGGTTTTTAATGTTACCGCCTACCACTAATTTATCACTCTCACTAATTTATCACTGTCTCTCAGGGTTGACTAGTTGAGAGTGCCACTAGGCATTAAGTTCTCCTTTTGTTTAACCTACATAGATTTTAGATGTTACAATAATGAATAAATAAAAAATAAATAAGCTTACCTCCTATACCATCATGGTATGTCAAACATAACTGGTGAATCATGGGAGTGCCATACACTCGGTGGAGTAAGTGAGGTAGAAAGGGGTAAGTGGTGACTTACCCCTTTCTGACCTAAAGTATACAAAAGTGAGTTCCCATTTTGAAAAAATCTTAAAACCTTTCTAAATCTGTTTCAAAGGTTAAGTGATATTAATTTTCTGGAAAAGTTGCAAATCTGTATTTTTCTATTCTTCCTATTGAAGACTTGACATATTTATCATAATTCCAAAAAAGAATTTGCATAGTGATAAAAAATCTCAGATGTGAAAGGGCTACCCCTTCAGGGACATATAGGTTTGCATCAACATCAACAATAACAAATATTATGTTGCTATATCATCATCTTGTGGGTTTGTATTTAATAGAAACTACATACATGTATTGAATTGCATACAAATGAAAATTGATATGATTCAGTAATTTAACCTACAAAGGAAATCTTATACTGATTCACCTTGGAATCACATCAATATGTGGTTAGATATATTCATAATATAACATTTATAGTCATTTATTACATTATCTGCTATACTTACTTTGTTCTAAACGTAATATCAGGACTAATCCCTTAAAAGGTAGGCAGAGGTGTGTATTACACTCCCACATATATAATGATTATAATGTATGTGTGATATATAAAATTTCAGAAACAGAAGAGTCTAACAGCTTCTACAGTAACATCTACACTGGTCAGCGTCCGCCTTCGTCCTGGCAGTGTCACATGTGCACCTTCCGCAACCACCCACTGCTGGACAAGTGCGAGGAGTGTGACATGCCCAGGATATTCGTAGGTACGTCCCCGGCGACCACGCACGACTCGGGCTTCGGCTCTTTCAGGGACAGGAACAGACGAGGCGTCAGGAGTGACTCCACAAACGTGAGCGACCCCCCCTGCGTGCCCAACGTGGTGGGTGACCACCGCGCTGTCAATGTCTAACCCTGACAATGTTTTAAATGAGACCCGCTCCTCTCTAAACATTGTACTGGGATAGGTGAAAAGAGGCATAGGTTTTGCAGACTTGAAAACACATTTAAGAGAGAAAGAGATATGACATTGAGTAGAGAAGGACACAAATTCTCTTTGTACCATGTAACTGGACCATTGAGTGATTGGTGTGCATTACCTGTGCAGTGCTGCGCATCGCCTTCGTAATATATAAATAATGTGTCTGAATAGTGTTCGATACAGTGCTTTTGAGTGAATTGGTGTTCAAAAATATTAATCGAGACTCGGTGTTGCTACCCAAAGCTACCTCCCTATGGACTTGGAAGTTTCGTGTTGTGCTTTCAAAGACTTAACCCCTGGCATGATACTGTCGGCATGCGACGATTAACATTTGTATTAATTAAAAGACAATTCCAACTTTGTTTCTTGTACTGTATATAAGTGTTGTGTTGGAATTTTCTTGGTTTTGTTTTTTTTTCTTTGTTTGTACATGTTCCTGTTTGAAAGATGCCAGTTCGTTCGCTCGAACTCAATTCTTGCATGTGTGTTCGTCTCCTTATTGTATAGTAAAATATGACTATTTACCATTTACTTCGTAATTTCATATTGCGCTAGAAGAGTTAGGTTATTAAGGGTGTCGTCACATTGAAGGCTAATGCTGGTATTCTTACCATTTAAGGTACATACATCACAATTATTGGGCGTTCGTTGATATAACGTTTCTACGAATTAGATTGCGTATTAAACGATAAGAGATAGTGGTATCACAATTTAAAAGCTTTTCCAGCAATTACCCGGTCGATACACGATCCGGTCAATGCCAAAAAATTCCATAGTCCTTCTGTCGTAACTCAATATAATATAGACAATAAGGGCTCTAATCGGTTAAACCCTACACTTACCCCCTAAAACCTACACGTTTATTATCTGTGACATACGCGCTAGTAACTATTATGCATTCCTTGTATCAGATCACAATCGATGACAGAGATAAGCAGCTATTTTGAATTGTAGGTACTAGTCTGACATGTCACGGAAGAGTTTATCTAGGATATCTTCAAATAGATAAGTTGATTTGACGTGCCATGTTTTATACGGCCAAGTTGGCGGGAAATGGTACTAGGGCAAACCGTAAGTCATCTTGTCATCGTTGATTATTACAAAAGACATGAACGCTTATATAAAAAAGCTCATGAAACATGAGTAAAAAAATTCTACTTAGGTTTGTGTTATTCGAATTTCGTTGCTAAATAATTTGTCATTTGCGTGATTGTCTATGTTATGATGACATAGCTTGAAAACGTCGATAATTTAATAATTGTCAGTTAAAAAAGGCGCGCGATTGTTTATAGTTCTTGAGATGTTAATTTAAAAAGTTGATACGATGTTACAACAATACAATACAATTTGTTTTGTAACGCAAAGTATTCAATAATAGTTCCCAGATTTCATTCTGACGGCACTCTTTTGGGTTATAAATGTTTATATGTTACCAAAATACTGGTACGTTCTGTTTGAACATATTATTAATAGACAAACAGCGGGTGTTACTGTTATTCGTTTAAGATATCTTTATAAATATTTCATTTTATATATTAATTGTGACGTTCGTTCGGAAATAATTATGTTAGGAAAATTTTAAAATATTTTACTAGTGTTGATTTAATTAGGCCAATTCTAATTAGCAACCATTACGCTAGTATTTATTGTTCCAAGAAATTATTAGGTTTAATTGATTTGTATGATAATATATTTATTATTTCAATGTGTATATAATAGCTTGAGTTTCGTTAAATAATACATCACGCGTTGACTGGTCATGTATTGAGGCATCACAAGATCTCAAAAAAGACTACATAATTAATACTCCTTGCCAAAAACGTTCCCATTTAAATTATATTCTACATTTGAAAGTGCTAGCCAACCGGGAAAATTTAAATTTTGCTCAAATTGTCTATTGCTCATGTTTTTAAATTCGGCGGGAAACTTATGTGCTCGTGTGAATTAGGTAATTCATTTTCCTAAACTTTGTTTTTCCTTTTATTGTTATAGATTATTATTCATTAAACGTCCCATAACCACTAGCATAGGAAATTACAAACGCGCAGCAGTATGTAACGTTACTTTTCGCAGTGAAATCCATGTGGAGTTCATTTTAAAATAGATTACTAAAATAATAGGGATTGCATTTATGGAACCTAGTTTTTGACAGTTGTTATCAAGCTTATAATATCATTGCAATTTCAAAATTTATATTAATGTTTGGCTGAAAGAAAGGATTCCAAAGCGGATTTCCTTTTTTGACGTTTGAATTAGATGTGCCTACTTCCATTGCGTACGAGATTTTTCTTTTAAAGCAGGTACATTTGTGGAAAACGAGTTTTTTTCTATATAACAGAATATTCAATTTTTAGGAGGATATGCAGAATATATTTATTTCTCTCAAGAGTTTATAATAACCAATTCGCATTCTGAGCAAAAACGATAGTACATTGTCAAATTATTGAACATCGTTTGAATTTAATGTAGTAATAATATTTGTTTTAGATTATCGAATTTAACTGTGATAGGATAAGCGTCCTTAATGTAAAAGATTTTCTTATTGAGATTTCTATACAAACATATCTTCAAGTTTTATTATCACATTAATAATATTTATTTATATTAAACATTATGAATACAGGTATAACTGCAAAATAAGGGTAAATGAGTATTTAATATGCGTCATATCATTAAATAAGTGACATATGAATTCCTGTAATTCGTGTAAAACGTTAATGAATTCCAAGTTTTATAGTTGAAATTAAGGGAATAATGATAATCACAAAGTCTTTTTACATTTTTACGATTTGCACAAAGCGGTTTGGCGCCAACGCACACTCGTTAATTTTAGCATCGATTAACGGCCATTTTTTTTATTTTCGGAAGCATCGTCGCATCCGATCTCTGAGCTCCAGTCGCCTTTTGGAAGCTCGATACAGCAACTGGATGTATTCGGATGCCAGAGATATTTTTCAGGGCATATTGTACGGAATCTTAACGGAATCAGATATTCCAATCTAGCTTGTTATATTAATAAAGGGCGGCAATAGATCCATTTTGTATATTTTAGAAAACAACGAAAAACAAATATCAAAATTAAATATTTCGTGTTCCCAGAATTTATTTCATGTCTATGGCTTGCTAGGTCCAGGCAACAACGATAACATAGCTAAAACGTGCTATCTTATTCCATACAAGCAACCAAAACACAATGTAGAATGAATGCATTCACAAAATTGCCGTTCGCCGATACTAAAAGAACCGAGCCTGCGTTAGCCTTTAGTGGGGTGCCTTCACAAAGTACTGCGGTTTATAGATGTCTTAGAAGTTGTATATTAAAAATGTGATCATTGATTTTTTATGTATATGAGATGGAAATAAATTGTTTCAGCAAAACAAAATGTTGACGTTTTTCTACCAAGTGTATCCCGTAGGTATTCGCGACTGGCAACATTTTTAGTGACCTAAACTACAGTTACGCTTTGATTGCTTTAGTAACACGTTCAGGGGTGGGTAGTCCTGACAATGTGTGAAATATATGTATGTATTTACTTCTGGCTACATTTATAAATTTTAGTCAGTTTTTACTGAAAAAAGCAGTGTATGATTACATTATTTTACCCGGAATGCAGTCAGTACCTACTTCTAATACCGATTTGTATGAGTATCAAAATTGTATTGTAAAAAGTTACATTTAATGTATATTTACAGTAAAAAATTAAAATCCATTGAATAAATAATTATCCTTAATTATTTAAACTGAAAAGTGTGAATGGCGTAAAAATATTAAATAAGAATTTTCTAAATTTCTGAGTTACTGTTGCTTTGAAAGACTAAAGCGATATATTTCAGAACTAGTTTGAAGGTGACATTTATGTGGAATTATTAATTGATCTGCTTATTTAAAACTGCTTAATTTTAGCTTGCAAGGTAAGTACTTTTCAAATTACTAATTTGCCCCTGTGCTGTCGTGGAATGCTGTTTTTTTTAATTGACTTACAAAAAATAGCAGTAATATTTTTATTTTTTTGTCTGTATTTTTATTAATGTTTTCCTTTATTATCTTTATTCAGTTCGGGCACCAGATGGAATAACAGTCCGCCTGATGCCAGGTCGTCGGAGTAAGTATATTAATATTACTTGAATCCCTTAGTATTGTTCTGAAAATTCATTTTTTTATTGGCATCCAATTGGCGTATTTCAATTCGAAATTTTTCATTTGCAGAAATAGTGCGGTCGTGGGTTTTATGAGTGCGGGTCGTGTTTCGATGGAAATTATTTCTAAGTAGTTAAATCTATCTTAAGTGCAGTAGTGTAATAATAATGACGCATCTGTGATATTCGCATTTGGTAGTTAGTTTTGTTTTACGTATGATTTTAGTTGAAGCTAATTTTTCATTTAACACATTCCAAAAATAGGGGTAAGGGTATAGATTTTTTTTATTTACGTCATGTTGGCAGAAGTTAATTTTAACGAAGCGTAATTAATGTCAGAATACTTTAAAAAATATATTTGATAGCAAATAATGGAATCGATACTGGCAACCCCATTAGTATATTATCTGTAACGTTTTTTGTCTTTCCTATTCTCTGTGAGTGCTGTTGTACCAATTGCGAATAACGGAATGTTATTTACATTTTCGACACTGCTGCACTTAAGGTGGATAGGGAAGAATAATAAGCTAGAATTGTATCCTACGAGTAAAATCGTATTTTAACGTAGATAATCTTAAAAATAATAATAAACAATCTTATGAAGAATATATACAAAGAGATGAAAAGAAACAAAAAAAATAAAGGCTACACATTACAAAAACCTAATAGAAACTCGTAAACGTTAATGGAAAAAGAAATTTATATTATTGGAATCAATATCCAGAAGTCTTGTATAGCATAGCGAAAGGAGTAATTGAAAAAAATAGGTTATAAATGTTTATAGAGAACATATCTACGCAAAGGGTAATTTTTCAACCTCGTTTTTTATTTTGTTTCACTAAAACTTCAGTATTTCCATTATCGATTGCATCATACAAATAGCCTGCATATATGTATAATGAAAGAAAAAAAAGATAAACTACCGATACATCAAAAATTCCAAGCTCTCTACGTGGTACAGTAAAATATGAAAATAAAAAATTAAGTTATTTATTTTCAGTTCTAACTTGACAACAAGGTGTGTTACGAGCAATGAACAATAATTAGTATGATGCTTGTGTGCTCTTTGTACCGCTCAAAAGTAAATAAGCCGGGCCCTACGGGACCCGGGCGACATCTGTCCGCTGAAAGTTATAGTTTTTAATGTTAAAAAAATACAACAGCATTTGGCGCGAATTCGCTTTACCGAAACAGGTATTTGTCGTCAAAGATTTGAGCCTCATGCCATGGAATCAAACGCGACTCATCCCGGTAAAGGTGGATTCGCAGTAATATATTTACTAATTATTTTATTGTCAGAATTGTTAGAATATAGCAACGCTTTTGCTCAAATAAAATTTTATTAAAATTGTTTAATTTACTGTACCCATTTAGTATATTGTATAATTTTAAATGGATTACGTGATGAATATAACATTAAATCCAATCAAACATGTTGTTTATATAATATAATTATAATAGTACAGCCATACATTTTAATATAAACAAGATTGTCTTGGTTTTGTTTCATCTGTCGCGTACTAAAAGATTATTACATTATATGTCACAATTGACAATATACTGATCAATTTATTTATTAAGACAAATGAATTGTAATAAGGCATAATGTATCGTATTTGCTTACCATAGACAATGTCTACTCTACGTTTAATTATTTGTTAAAGATAGCTCTTTGGTTGTATGGAAATGTGAACAAATCATTGCGAATAGAAGTAAGGAGAATAGATCTAACATGGGGGTCAAGTTGACAAAATATCCATATTTAAGCAGTAAATAACAGTTCATGTATTCACCACAATGGAGCTCGCGAGCAAAAAAAGGGCGATGCGAGCAGTTGTGAAACCGAGTGAAGAATGCTTTGTAGAAAAATGTAGTATTTCGATATCTACAGTAATCAATGAAACCGCTGTATACTTACTAAATCTCAACTATTTACGTAGTCCAAAACAATTTAGTAAATCCTTCTGTCCTACTCTAATAACTTGTGACGTTTTCTTTGTAAATGACCCCTTTTTGACAGTGGCGCCAAGCTAATTTAACTCATTCTGAGGAACAATATTCATAGGAGGTGATATTTCTCTTTACCTCTATCCTCTATGTATCAAATACTGATGTTGCGTTGCGAGGCACTTTTCCCGCGTCACTTTGTATGTCAGATATCTAAGTGTATTATTTAAAAAATGTGATGTTAAAAAAACATGAGAAAATTCTTCAAAAAAACACATTTTTCTATTTTTAAATAACGCATAACCACATTATTATAGATAAACAAACCATCAACGTTTTTATCAGGAGAGCAGATAAAAGTTATCTTACGAAAATATAAATACAACAAAACACCAAAGCTATACGTTACACAGCAACCTGAATAAAAGGTTCCGTTTTTTAACGTAGAAATACAAGAGTTATATAACCAGATATATGGCGTAAACCACCTTACCACCATTTGCAATAACCAGAAAAAATATTACACCTAGGAGGAAAAAAGTTTTCCCATAATTTATAAAACAAGCTATTTAACTGTCTTAGGCATATGTGCAATTTTCCATTTCAAAATATATTACGGTTGGTAATCTTAGAATATAATTGGTCTATTCAGTTATTTGTTACGTTATATACGTAGTTCACATATTTAGAAATTCTACACTATTGTCATACGGTAGTGTATTTTACTTGAAAAATCTTTAGTTTGGAATGTAAAATATAACTCGTGGTCATAATAAAATTGATATAACAAAACAAGAAATGATGTCATAATTTATATTTATTTGAATGTTGAAGATTTAAAAAAAATAGTCAAACTGATGATTTGTGAAAAAGTACATAGCGATTAGAAAAAGCATTCTTTATGGTTTGTGCTCCCGCTGGACATGTCTGTCGAATGTTTTAAAATCACGCTCAAAAGATTTTTACTTAAAGATTAACGAATATTACCCAACAAAAAGGATACGGGCCGATTGATAACCTTGTCCTCCAATTCGCGCAAACGCTTTCGGAAATTTTCCTCTACTAAACAAAATATTCAAATACCGATCGCGGCCGGTGTTGCAATCTGCTACTGCGATGCGTTAAAAAGCACTTCATTCTTCATCAATATTTAATTTTTAAAATTAATAACTGTATCTACATGAGATAGACATAATGTATTACAGTACCACATTTAATCATTCAAGCCCACGAAGTGTACAAGCGAGTAAAATAGATCGGATCAGAATTGTCTACTACCCTACATCAAAATAAATTTGACATTCAAGGAATTATTTGATTGTCTATTTATTCAAATTTACCAAACAATAAATACGAATCAAAGATAATAATTTGACCTCATCAATCAATTGAATCTAATAATATTCCATAATGTATTCGTTGACAATCTGTTTAATAATTTTTCGTTTTATATGCCTACGTTCAGAAACTGGTAGTATTAAGAATTCTAACTCGACAGCGAATTTGATATAATAATATATCAGCTAAAATATACGTATTACGTTTCCTTTAAGAGATTTTTTTATTTAGGAACACTTAATTTAGGAAGATTAAATGAACAAATTTACAAGCATTACTGAATTAACAAGGCTATCGGTTTAAACTGATTGTGAACATCAACTTATGTCAACAACGTTATGTAAAAGAAATTATGTAAAAATAAATTTATCATTGATAAAGAAAGTTTAATAGTCTCTTCTTACAAGCAATTTAAAGAAGTTGCACTCGGCAAATTAAATTATAAAAAAGTTATATAAAAATAAGAATTTTTGATATTAATTCGATGAATAATCGTTACTTTAATAATTTTGTAACCAGTATTGCTCTATCACACAAAGTAACATAACCCTTCTGAATCCAGATTACACTGCAATCTTTACGTACTACATTACGTTAGAAATATATATCCCGAGTTACAAATAAAATATTGCAAATCAACTTTCATTCATTTTATTTTACTTTTAACGTAACTTTATTTCTTGAGGGAAGGTTAAAATTATATGATATAATCTGTTTAAACTTAAACTAGGTATGAAAGTTTGCTTAACGCATATTTTATTTACGCTAAGCTTGTAAGAAAGGGCTACTTTACCTTATCACCTTCGGGTATATAAAAAATTGAGCTGGACTCAATATGTAATTCTTATTTTAGTTGAAAATTTAAAATATCACGAATTTAATAATTTGTAACAGAAAATTGTACGAATGAATATAAACATATTTTCAAAGTAATGGTTAAGATGTGCGCTATAATTTTTTTGAGGCAATGTATACGCAGAATCGTAATGATTATTTGTGTAACATTTTGAATGAAACAAACATAACTGTCTTTTGCTGTAGAAATAATTGATGGTCGTGGTGGTATTTCATCACCTAAGCCATGCCAGCCATTGGAGTGTGCAGAATAATGATGGTGGACGGTCCGTTTTGTTGAATATTGTAGCGCATTAAAGGTACCACATAATTATGTTTTGCTTATAAAACATTTTCGATGTGGATAATGGAAGGAAAAATTGTTAGAAAATATGTCTATTTTCATTTTCAACCGTTTTAAACGATTTATGCAGGCGACATCTAATATCGCGAGTTATGTTTTTTTTTCTCTGAGCAGACGTATTATACATATAAACACCCAAATCGAATAGTGTTTCTTGTGTTTGATAATTGACATAATATAGAAAAACCAATGCTTCATAACTGTCAAGCACTTTTAAATTAAATTAATTAATTATATATAAATTATTTTATATTCAATTTATTCCAATGTTTTTCCCTTTTTTATTTTAAATACATAACTTCGTGTCTTTGTTAAATGTCGTTTGAAACGTTGTCACATATTTAACAGTAGACTCCGTAAAACTTTAAAGTTTTTGGCAATGAAAAATATTACTGTTATAAAACGTACACTGTGATTTCTAGTCGATGCTCCAAACTTCAAATTGTATCTATGTATTAAGAAATAAGCATTTCTTACTGTATGGAAATTAATTTGTGCTCATTTATTGTATATATAAATATGAGTTAGCAATTCTATATGAGGAAATTATTTTTCTTATACCGTTTTAAGATATCACTGTGCAAGTGTTACATCATTCACTCAAATGATAGTAGGTAAAGCAGAAAAACAGCTTAAAAATATATTGATTTATCAATATATTATCAATTATTTATCAATCCATGACTGCATACACTTGCACAGAGACTTTGGTATTATAGTATGTACTCAATGATTCTAGTGCTTTTATAGATTACTTAGTGGTTATGTATCTATGTATGTACTTATTATTTTTATCAGCACATGTATCAAAATAAACTTGTTTTCGAAGTTTGTTTAATTTATTTGGTTTCTATAATAACCAGTTCTTAATAGTAATATGATGGAGAACCTATAAAATTGGATCCAAGAAGTTTAATAATGGGTAATAAGTAGGTACGTAGAATACTGTAGGTAGGTTGACAGAGTAGATAGGTAATATAAGTGAGAACACAGTTTTGTTGTAAAATGTACACATTTTATTACTTACAAAGTTTATTTACACTCAACAAACATTTTTCACACATTTTGAATGAAATAAAAATCATTTCTCCAGTATCCTGTTCATCAGTCAGTAGTATAAATTATGTTACGTTTCATATTGTATTTCTAACCACTCACAAATCATATCATATTAAGGAATGGTTCCTGGTTTACATGATACAAGAAAAAAGCAACAAAACCACAGATTACACATTGGGAAACACTATAGTTAAAATGCCTTAACATGTGATAGGAAGTCTTGCTCGATGAAAACATAGAATCTTTAATCGAGGACTTCATGTTTACATGATCTGAAAGATTGACAAAAGGAATCAGCAGCATGAAACAGAGGTTCTTTCACACTGACAAATATCTCACCATCATCCTCATCAGCCCCCTTAAGAGGTTATGCCCATAATTCTCATACTGGTGATGCGGGTTGGGGATCACTGAGCACAGCCTCTCATATCACTACTGTCCATAGACAGCCAGGAGATTTAGCTGTGCCAAGTCCAACCACACCATTCTGTGATCATCCAGCTCGGGGTTTAATTACCTTATATGATATCCTGTATAGGGTTTACCTAGTTATACCCGGTATAGGATTAGGGGATGTATTCTTACTCTGCTGCAACACAGACTAATATATAGAAATATCCAATGAGTACAACTTCACTTTTATGTGGTTGATAGTATTGCTTTGGTGGTATGTATATAAGGACAAAAAATATTCATAAGGAAATTGCACAGAAAAAATAGTACTACATATAAACACTAACTGATATTACTAGTTATGGTTCAGTCTGGATTTGTACCCAGTGTAAGGCAATAGGCTCATCACCTATTCCTTGGTGGGACAAATGTGACTGGTGAAACATGGGAGAGTACTATACCCATCTGCCTACCTCTTCGGGGATTACAAGCATGATGTTTTGTATGATTAAAATAAACCACATAATTTCTAATTTTAAGGTTGGTCAGCTTTCTTAAACTAGCATACCCGCTTGAACATTCTATAATACAGGGGTATCAAACTCAAAAGCTAACTTGGGCTAAGTAAATAATGTTTGACCATGTGAGGGCGGTAAAACTTGATAATGGTGTATGACAGATGTGTTGAACAAAAATAAGGTCAACTGTCAACTGCTGTGGCCCCCGAATTTTTACATATTTTTATCTTGCCTTTTGACAATGTTGACTACCAAAAAAAAAGAAAAGGTCACCCCCTGAAAGTTATGTCTTGCCTTCTGTCAATGGTGACAACCGTAAAAAAAGGTCCTGACAATTATGTTGATGAACTCTTCCTGGGTCGCAAAACGTTCACCTTGGGCCACGAAGTTGATACTCCTGCTATAATGTTATTAGTGGCACAATATTTTTATAAGCCATTATACAGAATGACATCTCGTTGAACAATATAGCAATACTCCTGTCTTCTGCAGTGTGTTGAGGTAAATATAGAAGTGTTTGTGTGTAACAATTTAATAAAATATTACTGATTTATCCATACATTTCATTACTATAGATATCCCCTTATAAATCACTTTGTAAGACAACTTACCCTTCACATGTAACTATGTTTTACAGGCTATTGTTCAACGTCAAACAATTAAAATTACTTATTGTACTTAAGAAAATTATTTGACTATGAACATCATACATTTATACAAGATAACATATATACAAAAGTGTACTATATAGCTGTTCCTCTCTCCAAATTTTGTTTGATCTCTGCTGTGTGCTCACCATAGAATCTCTCCAATTTCTTATTGAATTTGGCATTCCTCTCATTAATATAATCAATGTCTGCGTCATCATTATGAATACGCCTTCGGGAATATTTGGCACGCTTCGCAATCTGTCCTTCCAAATCGTCCACCATTCTATCTACAGCTTCTTTCCGGTCTTCATGCATACCATGGATTATGACATTCGGTCCACCGTAAAACGCATCTCCATACTTCACCTTTTGTTTCTCGTACAGCTCCATGTCAGCTGTTGGCATGTTTTTAACTAGTCTGTTGTACTGTCGAACAGTTGCATGTTCGTATGTTGAGAATCCCTTGTCCGGATTTTTCTTTTTCTTCTTGCGGTCTAACCTGTCGGCCTCGGCTGCTGATATATTTAGCAACTTCACACGATCGTAATCTTTACCCTGCTGTTTGGCCTCTTCGCGTTTTTGTTGATCGTCCAAAAGCCATTCCGCTTGACGACGTTTTGCCTCGTAGTTTGGTGGCAATTTATTCCTCGTCTCCTCAGCCACGACTTCCTGGTGATTGTGCGTTCTCGCTTCGTTTCTCGCAGAATGCAACGATCGCAGCCTCTTCATACGTTCAGCTTGTCTTTCGGCAAATGTCATCTCTTTAGGCTCAAATGATGATGCTTCGGATACTTCTGTTGCGCTCATTTTAGATTACTTTAGTGCAAAAGTGTTAATTAAAGCTTTAATTAAACACAAACGTGACAAACATATCAAAGTGCTAACAACAGCCATATGTATTGACATTATGTCAATGTCAAATGTTAAAAACTAAAACACAGATTGTAAGTAAGTATAGACTACACAGATTGATTTCTGGCTTGACTAAAATGTCATAAACTCAACGGGAAATTTTTTGCGGTATTTTTTCTACCAATTTTAAAGAAATTTAATATTTGTAATAGGTGTATTATTTCTTGTATAAAAATTAAAAAACTGTGTCTTCTTATTTGATACACTGATACTGTGGTCGTGAATATCTTGTTTTTTTATAACCACAAAACTCTGTTTTTCTTTCGGTGTATGCGCTAAAATTATTCCTTAAGTGAATCATATGAGTCATTAATTTATTAATGAAATGTTTTTAAAATATATAATGACAATTTATATTTGATTACTATATGGCAAGAAGTTAGCCGCGCTCTGTCAACACCCATTTGTGACAAACTGAACTGAAGTGCGCCAGTCTATCGGTGTTTTTTAACAGTGACGGTGGTGAAAAATAGTGCTTTAAAATATATTTTTGTAAATCCGAGTGTTTTTTTGGAGTTCACGATGTCGGATGAAATCGCGGAGAACGGAACAGCGAACGGAGACGTTCCAGAGATCGAGCTGATTATTAAGGTAGTTATGGACCACGTGTAATTTTATAGCTTTTGGTGTAACTGCGCCTGTATCTCCTTCGCAGATTTTGAGGAGTTGGCAAACGCACCAAACATTTTGTGGCGTGTTTCAAACATATTCACGTTGTTCCATACGTTAAGTCAGTGCAGCGTCAAGGTATTTGCGAACAGAAGTGTCGTGCTAGTCGTGCACGGTTGTATGCATGAAAGTGTATTATTAATGCACTTATGATACGATATTTGAGTCAACGACGACTATGTTTTGTTGGTTCGGTGCATTCTCATAGCCCATGGTATTTTCGTTGGAGACACAATGAGGTCATCAGCCATGTTATCTGAAATTCAAATGTATTTACCGAGTAGGTACCGCGAGTATGTTTGTATGGTGCGGCATGACTAATCGCTTAACATTTCTCACGATTTTTATCTATATTGTGTCAATGATAATGATGTATGAAAAAAGCTTCACCAATATTTCTTTATTCGTCTTTTCATTCAATTTCAATGAATTGTGATTATAATGATGTAAAAAACGTACATAGCTATCTTCAAAACCGGTCTGTGTGTTTGCATCAAATTCATTTGTGTAAATTTTATTTTTGTTGTATAAGGTTTAAGTGTGTAAACAAAACAGTTTTAGAAGCTACAAGAAAATGGACAATATCTTCCATTGTACTTCCATACTATACAATAACTTTGTTTATAGGTAGATGTACTATTGACACTAGTAAGGTTTTGTGAGCTTCACCTATATGCAATACATGTTTATCTTAGGTGTTTTAATAAATCAAGAATTAAAAATTGAACCACTATATCTTTTACAAGAACACCATGTTTGTGTGTGTATAGAATGAAAATTAGTCTCTATCAGTCAATAATTGGGTACTTCTTATATTCAATAGATTTATTTATTTAACTGAGTATTTTATTGTGGGTCTAGTTTTTTTTTAATATACATACCTTAATTTTTTCAGGTCTACAATATATGTCATACATTTCGCATATCTTTCATACCTCTTTTGCACACCATAGTATTTGTACAGATCTTATCATTCATCTACCATTATTAGTATTCAAGACATGCGGTGCACAAACTGGTGGGTTGTATGTACCGATTTGTGTATGAATGGATGTCCATGTGTTGTATTATTACAATAAAAATGCCTGTTGCATATTTAATGTTTGTTCTGTGACAAGATGATCCTGGATATTTCTATTGGAGTTATGAGCTTGTGTTTTTGTGTTACGGCCATAAAAAACTAATAAAAAAACAAAAAAAACAAACATTTGTAAATGTTTTGTCACCTGTAATAAGTTTTTTGAAGTAGACAATCGTATTTGTCCTTTTTGAATAGGCTTCTCCCAGTCAAGCATGCTCCAACTTAAAATCCACATGCACTTTCCATCAGGCAGGAATATGGCCAAATGCGAGTTTATCATACAATAAAAAAGTACTGTTTAAGGATTTCTGCCGGCAAGGTAATGATAAGAAAAATGTTGTAATCAATAGGATATTAAATATATTACATCTCTGATTATTGTGTTTAGTGATAATAAAACCATTTGTAGGTAAATTTATACATGTTACCGAGAACATATGAAAAAGCATGAATGAACGAATGCAAGTTATATTTAATCAGCCTAAGTCTCTAGTTATAATGTATGTTCAATGATAGATGTTCACACTAGATCACTGTAATAATAGAACTGGTTTCTAAGAGAAGCAATTAGAACACAAATGATTTTATTTTATTTAATATTCCATTCAACAGTAATTATACAGTCTTTATCATTTATGAGTGTTGATTTAATTGACTTAATGTAAATATAGATACATTATGTATAATCTTTGTGTCATTATTGGCATCATGCTTTAAAATCACATTATTTTAATTGAAAGAAAAACAAACCATTCATTCATATTCATATTATTCATTCACATTCACTTCTGTCTGGTTTGGATACAAGCCAATGTTTTCAGAGTTGGAAGTTGTATGCAATGTTTTCTTAATCTGTTGATCCCAGTTATATTAAGTGTATTAAAATCTAAATAAGGTAACAGAACCAATGCGGAACTGGTTACTGTAAAAAAGTCATATGTTTTGGATAAATTTAAATCCAATAATTATTTTATTTATAATAAGTGAATAATAAATAATTTGTAGACCCATGGTGCCAAGAATGTCTGCGAGCATTAAAACTTTATCAGCACAAAAAATAACATCCTGTGTGACACAACAGCAATTGTTTATCTGTACAGACATTTGTTATCTATAACTAGCTGACTAGTGGGCGTACCCTATTTATCATACACACGCCAAAAGATGGAGACCTCTGCAATTATGTAGGTAACATACAAACTATAGTAATTAAAAACCTTACTGCTTGTTGACTTGAATAATACTAAGACTTTCAACCACCTGCTGCAATGCTATTTATAATAATTCGACCATTAGATCGAAAAGTATGGGGCATAGAATAGCACCTTGTGAGTTCTGCCCATTTCGTGTCTATCGGTCGTAAAGTATGATACACTGTTTTGGTCGTACATGAAGCAGTTATTTAACTGACGCCGACTGAATTATATAACTTTCGATTGGAATTAATGAATTTTAAACACATGGAGGCAATTTAGAGTTATAGGCGCGTGGTTATATTCTCTTCAAATAGAACTTTTTTTTGCAACACAGCCGTTCATGGATTCGTTCGTTCATCATTATATTTAACATTATCAAAAGAGTGTTGTTAAATCATTGTTTTTTAAAATATACATTTATATTTCAAACATACCCATTAATTGAAATAGAATGTATCAGTGGAGACTTCAAACAGATTCTTTTGAATTTTAAGAGATTTACGTTATTTCTTGAATCGATTAATATATCTTCTGGAAAGCGATGAAATATGTGAGGTGGGTATGTCTCTCGACGATTTCGCTTCGCCGTTCGACGAGAACGAATATGATGAATCGGAAAAGACATTCTATTGCCTAAATAGGATTTGTTGGAAATTTTTCCTTGCTCAATTAAATGCATCCTCAGGCGAGCATTCCGTGCGAGAGAGCGTACGCGCGCCTTAGAAACAGAAACCTGCGCGGGCGCCGGGGAAAGTGACACCGCACGCGACAACTCATGCGTCCGGGGGGCTGAGTGACAATGACGATTAGCATGTCCATCGGGCATACTCGCGTTCATAATTCATAATTCAATACTATCCACTGTCTGCTAAATAGTATTCAATTAAAATGTGATTTGTGACGAAGAAAGTGTTATTAAGCGCAAGAGATATTGCGAACCGCATCGAATTGATTTAATCGCCGATCGAGATGCGAAAATGTTTTGTTACTATACAAAGACCGTGGAATGTCAATGTTAGATAATATAAATACATACATAAAATATATAGTATGAATTTGCGTTTCCCCAGCCTCTACATTTAACCCTTAACTCTGTCTTATCAGATTACATAGTCACCTACCAATTTATTATTATATTCATAATGGCACGTGTTCTCTCATAATGTAAAGGTTTAACGCCATAGTCAACTACGCCAGCAAAGCGCGTGTTGGCTAATAATTTATAGCATTAATTGTAAGAAAAGCTAATAAGTAAATCAAAATTTACATTTTTTTATCATCAATTTTTTTAAAAAGATCCTAAAAGAATCTATTAAAGACTGCCTCGTTGGTCGTGTTGATTACATGCGCGACTGTCGATCGGGAGGTCCTGGGTTCAAATCCCGAGTCGGTAGTAATGGATTTTTCTAATTCAGATTTTCAAGTAGTAGCGCGGAGTACAGACTCGGAATACACGAAGTACAGAACCATATACAGATATGTGCCCGGTGTATGACAATAGGCTCAACACCTATTCCATAGTGGGAAGTAAACGTAACTGGTGAATTGTGGGAGTGTATTACATACATTCCTCTACCTAACTCTTCGGGGATTACGGGCGTGATGTTACGTTTATTGTAAAAGAAACTCTAGTCGGAAGCAGCGCAAGATGCTAGCAATGTTTTGTCATTTATTCACACATAAAAAAGCACCACAGTCGACCGTATTATTTTAGTTCTCAAAAATCTAATTTATTTTGTCACTTTATACGTTTTCGCTAGCAGACGTTCCGATTTCATCAAATATCACTTGGGTGATTCTATTAAGGCTGTGTTATTTACTAAGCCAATTAAAACAGTAATTCCAATACTCCACTGGCGACCTGGTTATATAACAAGATGACGCTTATAATGCATACAATATATACTAGATTTGTGCAACTGAATCTGTGACTTGTCTTACATTTTTCCTGTACCTACTAGCATATATTGGCATTGGAATTTGATCCTTAATGTGTTTATAAATGTATTTTAAGAGCTAACTGTTATCTATTATCGACTGCCTCGTTGGTCGTGTTGGTTGCAAGTGCGACTGACGATCGGGAGGTCCCGGGTTCGATTCCCGGGTC
>DWTO01000749.1:0-19047 GCA_018244755.1 Jemadia pseudognetus | reverse complement strand
GTGGCGGTGGTGCCGCCGGAGTCGAACCACGGAGGGTTCTACCACCTTTAAATATTTTCATATATTCAATAGAATACTAATAATTTTACTATCGCTTCGATATTACCAAATAAATAATTGCACCTTTTTAGCATGAAGTTCTTTAACTCGGCTTGCAACAGGGTTTGAAATGGTAAAAATCATAGAATCGTAGAATCTTACATTTTCTCTCCCTTTCTCTCCCTGTAATATTAAATTGATGTTAACGTAACATCACGCCTGTAATTCCCGAAGAGGTAGGCAGAGGAGTGTAGTAAACTCCCACGTTTCACGAGTTACGTTTACGTCCCACTATAGAATAGGTAGTGAGCCTATTGCCATGCACAAATCCAGACTCCAAGCCACTACTATAAATTCTAAATTAGAAAAATTATATAGTGGCTGATCGGCAGTCGCGCTTGCAACCAACACGACCAACGAGGTGATCACCAACGAGACTTCATACTAAAGTAATAATACAAGCATTTTAATAGACATATATAGGTATATTTAGAAGTATAATTTAAAAAACTTCGATTATATACACAATCGTACAGACACAAGCACGCACACACAATTACGCACGCATACACGAACGCACGTGCGCTGGCATACACACCCACACATTTCGAATCGTATCGGTATCGGTATCGATATATAGAACAGCATTTCTATTTTACAACACTTTATAATTCAGTAGAAAACGGTATTCAATCTAAGTTCTTGAGATAATTTAATTTTTGAACAGAAATTTATTAAATACACCTGTCGAAGAGAAATTTAATATTAGTTTTAATAAAACAAACGAACTTTCTCTTGAATTCATTTGCAAGGAGTACTTTCAATCATTTCATTGTTCAATTCAAATCCGGTTTCTTTTTTTAATTTATTAGGTTTATTCATTTTTATTAGGTTTAAATACCTTCATATTATAGATCATATAATATGTACTCGTATATCGTAAAGCTGTTATAGAAACCCCATGTTCTGAATCGTCATCTACCATTTATTGTTCTACCGTTGGTCACGGCCTTCCTCTCAGAATGGAAAACGTTAAAGCAATAGTCTCCCACGCTGGCTAATTATGACTCGACATACTACTTACGCCTATTATAAATGGTTACCAGTCTTACTTGTTAAATTCTATAAAAACATTATTCGTCCCAAATTTCACTTTCATTTCAAATATAATGTCTGGTAGATAGATAGACACACACAAACCTTAAACTGTTGAAACCTAAATGAAGCACAATAATCGTACAAAGTTATTTTAGAGAAGAAAAATTGTATAAAGTATGATTTCATTCGTTTACAAGTACTACAGGAACGTGTACGTTCTTTTTCTATCCTATGATACAAACACTGATTACACGCAAAGCTACTCGTATATCGACTTTGTTGTACAAAACGGACGCAGGGGAGTTGTAATCTTCTTGGAAAAGCTTTCATTACGATAACTCCGTAACGCAAATGGAACCCCTCGGTTGTTATATGGTGCTTCAAAGGTAAATGGAAAACGTAAACATAACATTTTCTTTTTATTTTTTTATATAGCTACAATTTCTACATAAGTAATGTCCACTGTAGAGTTCCGATATCTATGGTTTCTCGTAACTGGGTAGAACTGTAGTGTTAAATACTTCGGACAAAATTTCTCGAATTTTTAAGATTAGCGACAGTTATCGATAGTGGACAGATCAATCTGTTTAAAATATCACACAAAAGGTCGGAAAAGTCTTAATCAATAACAATTAGCAATAGGGTAATTGTTACGCACACGAATTACTCTATTTTACTAAACGATTGCAATCTGCCATTCTGTATTCTAGAAGTGGAATAACTCTTATCAGAGCTTCAACCTTATATGTTATTTCATTACTATTTTTACCCAAATCCTGTATAATGTCTACATACGATACTATACAATAAAATGAATACTATACAAGAAAATAAATACTATACAATAAAACGAATACTATACAATAAAATGAATACTGTACAATAAAATGAATGATACATTAAAACTAATACTATACAATAAAATGAATACTATACAATAAAATGGTAGTGTACTATATTCCTTTGCCTACCTCTTCGGGAATTACAGGCGTGATATTACGTAAGTTTAATTCTACTAGCCGCCTTTTACTGCTCCTGCGGGGATAACGAAAATTGCTCAATATTCAAATTGCTCTTTTATCTTCCAACAAAAGAACATAAAGGGAAATGATATATAACAAGTAATATTATAAAAAAAGATACTTGCAAAATACAAGTCTAATATTTTTATCACAATAACACGAGTTTATTGTGACAACTACTGTAAGAACTTGCTGAATTTAACTATTCATTTAGTTTAATGGGAGTGTTCTGCATTCCTCTGCCTACCTCTTCGGGGTATACAGGCGTGAAGTTACGTTTTTACGTTTTAATAGGCTATAATTATAATAATGTATAGGACTACAGTTTTCGAAGTGAAAAAAATATAAACTTAGTACCACATCACGAACCTAATTTTATTCCTAACATCCATGTTTTAAAATGGCGACAGATACGTCAATCAAACTGAAAATGTCGTGATAATAACTCACTTCTGAAATGGATCTCGAACAACTGTTCGTTTTCAGAAGGGTGTTGATTAATTAAGTTTTCTTGTTCGGCCGAATGAATTCATACAATTAGCTTACAGAACGCATATATTGACCCTAGCTTTCTTTAAATACAGACTTATAAGTGTTTTATTCATATTTTAGACTAAGAAAAAACTCATACAGAACAAACTTATCTGAAACTAGGCACTGTCTGTACTGTGGTTATCAGATATTTGTAAATCGTATATATAAATTAAAATAAATTTCGACTTTTTCAATTCATGCTTACAAAAAAGTTTACGAATATATATTTCGCTTTTCTTTCCTCGTCATCATCAACCTCTCTCAGTCGCCTGTGACCCTGACCGACAGACATCATACCCTGGCCTGAGCTTTTGCAATTTATCTTCCGCCTGCCACTTTTCGCAGATCATAATTTAATTCATAAACAATATAAA
Organism: Jemadia pseudognetus; assembly: GCA_018244755.1. NCBI lineage: Eukaryota > Metazoa > Arthropoda > Insecta > Lepidoptera > Hesperiidae > Jemadia > Jemadia pseudognetus. Next base: position 15,980 of record DWTO01000749.1, on the reverse strand, counting down.
ATTTCTTCAAAACTCAACCGTACGATTGAAACATCTAGAAACGTCAATCACGATGAACAACTTCTGGAAGCAATTCAATGAAGTGACTTTAGAACGACAATCTAGGAAATTAAAACCGATTGTAATACATCCAATAGCTTTTCCCGGATATTAATTGCTTTATATCCCGTCTTTTTTGTTATTTGATAATTTCGTTCAATTCGTTAATATTTTAATGTAGGTATACAAGAACTATTCCGAAAGTGAACCCACGCTCTACAAAGAAACGAGCAAGGGTTGATGATGACGATAATGATGATGAACATACCGATGATGACGATAATGATGATGGCGATAATAATGATATAGCACGACTAGCAGTAAGAGGTCTGGATCAATACTCAGAGGTTCATGTGTCTGATGACATTTAAAACCGTCCTTCATATGCAAATCTAAAATCTGGAACTAATCAGTATAAAATATCAGCGTCACGTCACTATACTTTATAAACATTTATCTAATAAATGTAACGTAATTGCGATATAATTTTAAAATATTAACGATAATTAAAGCAACATCATTAAAGTAACAGTTATTATATAACCAATTAAAATTCTACAAAGATCTGCTAATTAAAATCTAAGTAAGTATGTATATCTAAAGACGTCGAACACGGTATTATTTCTATAAATACCTACCCCTTCAAATTATACACGGGAAACAGTCAACGATCTCGAATTTAATTAATGAGATTTTCTTGTACGGTTTAATTAAATCACGTATCTTCATCATATTTACTTACATATTGCTTTTTCGGTACAATTGTAAAAAAAACCTTTGCTACAAAATGCCCAAAAATGTCAGCAACAAGGCTGAGATGGCGAGACACCATCAGGACAGTCATATCAGCAGTCACAATACCACATGTTGAGCATGACCGCTTTATCGAGAACAGGCAATAAGTGTTATTATCCAATGTAACACCTGGAAGGAATATATACATATTTATCTCCTCATCAATCTTGATATTGAGCAATTTAAGTCGTTATGGGTTATAATTATTTCGAATTATGGTGCTCAGACACGCAAATAATAGTTTTGTGACAGATTGATAAATGTAAAAGAAATGAAGCGGCCTTTTTTTAAATAATAATAAAATATCACTCGCTATAAAAGTGAAGAAATACATTACAGAGATCCCTACGCGTATATTAATTCTCCATAGTATCAGTAACGTGTGTTACTCTATGACCTTAACCCTTTTCAACCTGAGAAGAGACACGTCCCCAACACGCGAATAGATAAATTTCTTGTTGAGCAAACAGAGTCCTTATAATCGTGTTTTCTGACGACAATTATTTATATATCAAATCGAAAGTCATCTGATGCCTAGTCTATTTGGATATAATTAATTTTGTTCCCATTCAGTTACGCGACGAAGTTGTACGAAATTACAAAATTTCATACAGATAATCTGTTTTCATTGCGAAAACGTTATAATTAACAGTTTCTAAGTCTGGATATTTCCAAGTTGTATATAAACAAAAACAATTTCCTTTTACTTGAGTGAATTTCTTATCTGTCTTGGTAATTATAATGCCAGAATCACTTATAGAAAAGCGTTCTGACGTCAATCTGTAGCCAGGATAAGGCCTTTTAAAGGCCGATCGTCAAGGCTATTGTCGAACTTCCAGTTATTATAAAATACTAGTGATGTATTAAACTGTCGACCATCGAATACGTTTTAAAGTACACTTTTGCTATGTTTGTAAGAAACACAACATCTACCTCATGATTATATGCCCCTGTAGCTCCGGACGGGATATGAGCTTCGGTATATCCTGCCTATTGTAAGAGGCTAAAATAAAACTTGAGCGTCTTGAGCGGTTAGAATGAGAGATTGCATTCGTTTCTCCTGACCCATTTGCAACTTAATGTGTAATGTGTAAATATAGGTAATGGTAACAACAACTAGTACCTACTTAAACTGAAGTTTTGAACTATGCTGAAATACTTTTTAGTGCTACATATACGTACCTAACTAGCAAACAAAGAAAATGAAACTGAAATTTTAAGAATTGTTTGCCTTGAGCTGATATTAATTTGTAGGTAGGTATACACATTTTGTCTAATACAGTAATATTTTTTACGTAACGCCACGCCTGTAATCCCCGAAGACAGACGAGTGTAGTACACTTCCACGGTTTATCAGTTACGTTTAAGTTCCATTGTAGAATAGGTGGTGAGACTATTTCCATACACCGGGTATATATCCGAAAAATCCAAGCAAAAAAAATCCAATAACACCCGTTCCGGAATTTAAACCAGAACCCTTCGATCGGAAATCGTGCTTGCAACCACCACGACCAACGACGCAACGAATTTTTTATTTTTTTTATTTTTTAAACCTTGTTATATCTTAATTTTCTTGCTTTATTCAAGTATTAAAATCGACAAGAGAAAAATATGTACGTATCATCTAAGTCCACTACTGGACATAGGCCTCGCCTGAGGAATTTTACTAACAATTTGCCAGCACGTCCACATTTGTATACTTATAATAGCTTTATCGTTTATGTTCTTTGCAAGGTCACAGTAGGCTAGCCGTGGGCGTAATGTAGCTGCTACCCACGTTGCCGACATTGGTAATTAAGTGGTTGAGATTGTAGTACCGCCTTTAATAATATTTGAGGTAGATGCCCACGCTTATACATAAATTTATTTGTATAAAAGTTTACTATATAAACATTTGCTATAAATAGGTATTTGAAAATTTTCACGTTCTTATTATTGCAAATCTAGATAATCAGGCCATCTGACGCTAAATGGTAATCATTGTTTATGTCTAACAAAAGTGTTAATTTGCAACATCCGAAACATCACATGATGCATTGCCAGCCCTGAAGAAGACGTTCATAAAATTATGTTGATTTCATTAAAATATCGGCCTAGTGACCATTCGACTATAACCATAAATATATTATGTATTTGAAATCTTTTATACGAATAACAAAAAAGGGAAAGGTACGGTACAGGTAATTAGTAGCAAGTGAATGATAACATTTGTTTACAATATTATCAAGTATCTGGTTTAAATCAAACATTTAGAATAAATAAATAAATTAGAATTTTGCATTGTATTGCTTTGTGGCGATTTTACTGCGTGGTTCAATTAATAAAATAGTTTTGAATTTTAAACTGGTCGATTATAATTGAAATTTCTACTCGAAAGAAACATATATGATTGTTTTATTTTCTTAATACCTATCCAAAGGATATCTGGTGGAGATAGCTTTTAAAATTTGTCTTGTTAGTGTTTCATTGTCTTTTGTTTAACAGCAGAGAAAAATTTTATAATACCGAACGTAGTGGGATAATAATAATAGTTTTATATGTCGTCTATAGTAAAGTGTAATATTCTGTTTGCTAAATACTTAATAAATAATACGTGTTTTAATAAGGCGATGGACTCATCGCGGTATAGCACCCGACCTAGCCGTCGACGGATATCAGCGTAGGCGGTGCCAAATGCTGTGCTTTGAAATCTCTAACCCGCATTCTGATCATGATTATGGGTAAACATTTTATAGTTTTTGCCCATAATCCTCAAACGATTGGGGAGGCCTATATCCAGAAGTAGAGTGATACATGTGGATGATAATGATGTGATCTATTTTTAATTTTAAATGATTGTAATTTGTCACCCGCTTGTATGAAATTTAGAACACATTTAAACATTTTTACCATTTTGTAAGTAGTTATAAAATAAGGTTTAAAATATTCCCTCATGACCTCATGTACCGACGTACAAAGATTAGGAGTGAAAGTAAATGATGCTTAGGCAGGATTAACTTCTTAAAAGAGCACTCCCATAAACAAATTTGACATTGACACTGTCACCAATCACCATTGACACATGTTAATTATTACAAAAAATTGTTTATTATTGTAATAATAAATTTTGTGTGTAAAATGACAAAAACGTGCGTTGTATGTAAAAAGTACCCAGTTTCAGGTGACAATACAAGGAGCTTTCACAAGTAAGATACATTCTGGCTTTAGTACTTAGAATTATCAATAACTCGTACAATCCATCTAGTTCTGCTACGAAGTCTATAAATACAAAAAATATTATCTTTTGGGTTAAAGGCCAATTGACATGCAGACAAAATTTGTGATAGTCACCCCCACTGACGTATATGTACCGTATCAAAGTCGGTTACATGGCAGTTATTTAGAATTATTTACAAACTTTTATCATTGAACCCCATGTCATACTGAAGATATCTACGTGAAATTGAAAATATCACGAATTATAAATGTGTGACAGGAAAAGCGCTTATAACCTTTTTCACTTAATGGAACCAGTAGTAACTACCACCTCCACTGGGGTGTTATACAGTAATACTATGTATTAGTAAGACGTAATGAGTCCATTAATCTTGCAATGTGGCTTATAATAAGGCTTGGCAACTCAGGATCCATTATTTAATAAAATTTATTTGTTTTATATAATTTGATTAAATATGTATTTGTGAGGCTACAGCAACTGCTGGGGCTGAACAACAAAAGTAGGGTTACACTGGAACCTAGGAACTGCAGTTTACTATGACAAAATCGAAGCTCTGTGTTTTTTAATAAGTCTTGCTATTCGTCTTCATTACTTATTCTTTAAACAATATGTTAAACATGTTCCTGACATTCATTATACATATGTAATGTAACTTCACACCTGTAATCCCCCAAGGGGTAGGCAGAGGAATGCAGAACACTCCCACATTTCACCAGTTCATTGTATATAATTTTGAAAAACTTGAAGTTAAATATTATTGTTATTTGTAAAACACCAATATCTTAAATGAGTAATGGTTCCATATTAATTCTTGATTACACTTTTTTTTTAATCTAAATTTATTTAGGGGTTTTAATACTGTTATACATGCCAACCCCATTGTTCCTTACACTTAATACTACACATTAGTTTTGACTATACTATAGGTACTACGTTTCTTTTTATTTATACAGTTATTTATACAGTTGTATTTCTGTTTTGTCTCTCGGATAGATTTCCATTGAATGATGATATAAAAAAGCAATGGATGATTGCAACAGGAATATCAAAAGTGACAGTAAATTGCACTGTGTGCAGTGACCACTTCACCACACAGTCTTACCATCAAACAGATGGAATTGGTACAATCAAGAGGTTATTAAGAAATGCTGTACCTGTAGTTGATACAAATGAAATTAACACAGGAGAGATAACAGAAAAATGTAATTTAGATGAAATGAAAAATGTTATACAAGACAGTAACAATCCAAGTCAGAATATGTCAAGGTAAGAGATACACAATATGATGTGGATTACAAAAGTGTTATATAGTATAATAAAACTAAATAAAAGTACAATACTAAGAGGAGATTTATGTGTAAAACATTTGTGAGTGTTGAGGTGTGTTAAGGTAGGTATATAAACTGAAAGTATGGGATGTATAACTATTTGAAATGTTTGTTTTACATGTTTATTTCTTTTACAGTATAAGATTAAATGTCACAAATGAAATTGAGAATAGCACAACAGCATTAGATAGCTTTGATGACCAGATCTATTCCAATGACTCCTCAACTCAATCTGCTGATGAAAAAATGGATCTGGATGACATGAACAATAAATTAAAAAAGTATGTATGTAGTTGTTTGTTTTTGAACTGTATAATACTGTAAAATTCGTATTCTACATTATAACAACACAATGCATGAGTTTCTTAATACTACTTTTCAGCAAATTGTCAACAACTAACATAAGGGCATTGAATATAAAAAGAATGTTCCGGTTTCGTGATGGTGTTGAAACAAAATACATTTGTCGAGAAGAATTTGTTACAGAAGAGGCCTGGGATAAGTTCTTAAGATTAATGCTGTTGAACAGACGTAGAATAGAAGGTCTTAGACAAAGAATATGCAGAAGAAAAAAATATATTGACTCCAGCTATCAATACAATAAGTCAGACAAAGAGGAAGATTTATGTGACCCCGAGAAATTCTTAGAGGTTATTCTGAAAGAGTGAATGTGTTTGAACCACTGTTGATTTGCTAATTATTTTGAATTGTTGATGTTATTTTGATTTGTGTCAAACCCTAAAAACCTAGGCTGTTAACCAAGAAAAACCTCTTAGTCTGTATATAGCCGAATCTAGTGTGCGGAATGCTATTGATCTCTGAACTGAATCTGAACCTCAAAACTTGTATTCTGCCTCGTTGGTCATGTTGGTTGTAAGTGTGATATGTAACTGCCGATCGGGATGTCCTGGATTCGATTCCCCTGGTTGAATCCTATTACGTTTTTCTAATTCAGATTTTCTAGTAGTGGCTCGAAGTTCGGATATGTGCCCGGTGAATAGCAATAGGCTCACCACCTATTCCGTAGTGGATTTAAACGTAACTGGTGAAATGTGGGAGTGTTCTACATTCCTCAACCTACCTCTTTGGGGATTACAGGTAGAGATCCTCACGGTTAGGTTAATGAGTCCATAATAAAGTGATAAAATCTGCTTTCACTGTTAAACGAGTTCCAATGGTTTGGTATATATATTGAAGGCACTTAAAAAGGATTATATGTATATTTTTTTTCTTTATCTACTACTGGGTTCAAATGAGACCTGAACTGAAACGACCCCGAGAACAACTAAGAGGGCTTGTCTGTTTTATATGTTAAAAAGGACGACTGAACAGTTTAAATTGACTGTTACAATTATATTTACTGAACATGTTAAGCCAGAAATCTTGAATCACATACTATTTATAGTTATTGTTTGATTTATCTCAACATGTTATATTGATTTCACAAAAATATTTATTGAGTACCAAATTTTTAGCCAGTGTGAGAATTACATTAAATAAAATATGGCTGTTAGATAGATTAATTTATGTTATTATATTTGATTATATCTATTCTTGGTTATCATAAATCTCAAAAGAAATACTAATATAGCTTTTAAATAGATTTATGTATATTAAATAATTATATTGAACAAGATAGCTCTCTTGCTAACATTTTTGTTTAGATACTTTAAATGTAATATTTCGTTGGTTGTGTTGATTGCAAGCATTACTGCTGATCGGGTGGCCCTGGTTCAAATCTCGGATCAGGCACTGCTGGATTTTTCTAATTTAGATTTTCTATTGAAACATGTAAGTGTACTAGATTCCTCTGCCTACCTTCAGAGTAAACAGGTGGAATGTTATGAGGTTTAATCAATGCAACAGTAAAATATTTTTATTGTTTAATTTGTGGCAGTGATTTAACCTCATCATAATATTATTAAAATTATTAGATATGTAATATTTTATAAGATGAATGTTAAAAACTGTTAATCAGTCCTTTAGACTTTTGTACAAAGATAAATATCCAAACATGTCAAATCACATACAAAAATAGCATAGATATTTATGATAGTGATATTTGGATTCAATCAATATTATTAATTCTTTGGTTTTATGTGTTAATTAGGATGTAATGTGTTGTATCTTTATAGCCCTGTAGAACATTTCAGTCACTACACTAAGGGCAGTAATGCTACAAGAAAACTTCTTGTTGCAATTGCTTTGTTATAAATAAAACTCATCATCATCATCATCAGCCTATCTCAGTCCACTGCTGGACATAGGCCTCCCCCATAAATAAAACTACAATAGACAAATTTAATAAGTGCATGTAACAGAAATAACACAACATTGTTTTAAAAGCTATAAAATACACCTGTGCACGATATCAACCCTTCAAATCACAAAATACCTACAAATGGTTTATATAGTTGTAAAAATAAATTACTGTAAGTTATTATATTTGGTTATATTGTTTACCTACTGTATGCGTAACTTCCAAGCATTTTAATTTAAATTAATGAGAACATCAAAAAGTAATCTTTACAGTAGGTAGGTATTGGTTAATTTCATGAAAGTTGAATATGATTTGAAATCGTTACTAGAATGATAATTCTTGTAATATTTTAAATAGCATTTGATAGTTACAATCCACAAAAAATATTTATCGCACCTAATAAAAGCGCTTGACAGGTACGTATTGTTGACTACTAATTACTAAGAAACTAATGAACAATGGACACACAAATCCATATGCAACTGTAATTTTCGCAGAAATAGTTAATGAATATATACAAAAAATCGCTGCACCTTTTTCGGACCTGATCATAATATTAATATGAATAGTTAATAATACACGTATATTTGAGTACACATTTATTAGTCGAGACGCTTGTACATGAAGCGGGCGTACTAAAATCTAGAAATATGTACAACGCGTAAATAATAATCCATAATTACGTCAACATGCAAACACGTCATAATATAATATTTGATCCCGTATAAAATATTGGGTTGCCATATTTATTAACTGATGGTTATTGTGTGTTATTTGATTATAAAGCATTACATCGCCTTCGTTCATACAACGATCAGAAATGAGTATATACAAGCGGCGATGATTTGAGACGACTGACTTCTTCCTCCTTCTTTGACAAATCTGTATGCTTTACATCAATCAACACTACCAAATATGGCAATACACATTAATTATCAAATATTTGAGAATTTAAACGTAAAATAAAAATTTGATACATTCTACATATTAAACCTTATAATAAAAAACAATAAAAATACTGTTACTTTACAGCAAAAATAGGGTCCTCCGAATCCAGCCCAAATGAAGATAAAAAGACACATGACAAACTTATATTGGCATTAGTTTTTGTTTGGTTTCTAAAATTGTACTAACACATATATTTATAATTTCGATTTTTCTAGATATTAACCTACAACAATATATATAAAATCGATCAAAAAATCGAGAGCACAGACACATTGTCTCTGATATTTAAAGAAACTGTCCACCAAGATGTGAAGAGTCAATATATATATCTTCATCTAATGTAATAACACTATGTAGATATATAGTAAAACTGAAAACAGAACATAAATATATCTTAATGGCTTTAGGTTCTAAATATCATTACAAACACTGGAAACAGGAAAAAGTCTACAATTTAGTATGTACTGATAAAGTATGAAATAAACAAGAGGCCAAATTCTCATAATATTGATTTGACTTCATGAATGCAGCAAGTGGGATATGCAAACATCCAAAAGATAAATGGTAACTGGATATCTGTGTCCATAACATGTAATTGGAAGGCATGAGATTTCCTTATTAATATTTGTCCCAGACACTGCCACCGCTGACTATAGATGCAGGACATTTTACATATCTTCTGTCTGCTTACAGCAGATTGAACAAGTGTGTACAGCAGATTTCTGTCTTGGATAGACTCCATACAGTGTAAATAGCCTTTCATGACTCTGGTGCGACCACAAATAATTACGAAAAATAGACTGTATGAGCCATTTTGCACTGCCAATTTTTCGGTGTTTGGAACACTGCTGATAAGGCAGAAGTTAATTTTTTACCATTTGATATGGTCATTTCTGCGCCCGTGCCTAGATACCACCCTATTTATGGCACTGATTATGAAATCAACACAAATTCCTCAATATATGAATATTGAGGAATTTGTGTAATAGAACCTCTGACAAAGATGTCTTAATACTTCATCATTGTCTAATTCAAGTATAACTCATTAACACAATGATGAATGATTTGCCGATGGTAGAACTAGTTACACAAATCACTCAGCTTATCCTCAGTAGATTTTATTTTCTTCATATTAGGAGGACTAAAATCCGATACATCCTCAGTTGACATTTCGGCTCTTTTTCTCTTTAATGCCTTAAGATCTTTACCACTCTCAATGCTACTGAGTCGTCCACTGCAGTCTGAATCACTGGATATACCATTTGTGGCGTTTTTAATTATTAACAGATCCTTTTCAATCTCTGTCAATTCTTTGGGCTTTGCTGGCCTTCCCAATTTTAGTTTGGGCTTAATTTTATTTGATGATGGTGAATCTTCGATTTTACGCTTTTTGTATACTCTCTTCGCTGCCAACTTTGCTTTCTTTGGTTGGTCTAGCTGTAACTAAAAATAATAGATAAATTTAAAGTGTTCTTCTGTACAATGAATACAGTAAAACACACTCCTACAGTTATGAAAGCTCATTTCATTTGTCATATAGTAATGTTTATGTCAATGTCATCATTTCTATTACGTTACTATTACGACCTCATCATTTCTATTACGTTAATTTACCATTTAAGTTGTTACAATATATGTATATACACACACAACTTTTTATAAGTAATTTCCTTTACTTAACCTCAATAATAAGAGTCGAAATTGTAAAATGACAAATATACATATATATGCTGCACAATGAAAATTCAAAGTAACTGGTTTACCTGCTTGGGTTTAGCTCCGATGTAGCCAGAGCATCGCTTTGCGCCACACAGACATCTCTTCTTCTCTATGCCAGCGCTCTCTAAGTTGTAATTGAATGTAACTTCACTATTCTGTAATAAAAAAAATAGGAAAAATGAAAAAATTGGCAAGAACTTTGTATAACACATGTATGAGAATTTCCATCCATTATTCCATCTACACACTTTTTTCATTGCTTTTCTGAGGTCCAATGTTTACTGCAGGTTCAAGGTCCATTTGGTAAATATGCATAACACTCCCTTAATTGGCACCACTGTGTATGGTTGTGTAATTGTAGTTGGAAATTGAGTTGAAATGTGACTAATGGGAATATCACAATAATTGTATTAATGTCACCAATACCAGCAGCAATAGAAAAATTGATGAGCTGCAGTGACTATAAGGGATTTGTAGAAAAACACTTTTATTATATCTAGTGTTGTCAAGTCCTTGACATCCTTGTATTGTCAATATTTTATTGATGCAAGGATTTATTTGAAATTGATTTACATGAACTATACATAGTAAATATACTGTTGAGGAACAGCAGGTATATTACTGACCATTTCATTTTGAAGTAACACAAAACTTACAGCTGGTATGTCATAAAGTGCGAAGAGGCCCACTCGGATGTCCCCCAGAACCGTCCATTTCTGTGTCTCGCAGTTCGGTTCACAGCAATGATTCATGAACCTATGAAGAAATGAATATTTTAACTATGATCATCAACCACTTTGCCGTTCCACTGTTAGATACATTGAATAGTATACATTGTTTCCAATTTTTTTGTTTCTATCTATGCAACTTGAATATAACTGTAACTTATAAAAAATGCCACATTCTAAATCAATTCCTAGTCTCCAAATTAGTAACAAGTAAATAAAAACCTTACGTAAACTATCTAATCTGTAGGTATACATGCACCCTTGATACATACTAACCCAAAATAACAAGTAGATTCAAATAAATAAAAGGAATAGAAAATTTAAAGAGGCGTAAATTAGAATTTTATGGAATAACTATATTGTAACCCTCACCTTGCCAAATTTCCTTTAGGTCCTGCGTCAATCATTCTCTCCTTGTCCAGTGTCAGGAAATAGAAATTCTCATCTCGAATTTCATGTTTTCTCCGCATCCGCCGCTGGAATTCCTCTTCATCTATCAGTTCACCAACATACTCTATCACAAATTGACCTAGACAGAAACATTTTTTGTTAAACTATACTAGTATTAAAATCGAAACTAGAATAACATCTGTAAACGAAACATTTTTTAAGAATAATTCCTAAGTGATTTATGCATTATAGTATATTGTATGACTAAGTGTCAAAAGCATCGTGTGAAATTAAAAAAAAAACATACTATTTTCTCCTTGTTCACTCAAATTCACAAACACTAACAAGATTCAAACATAATTATGTGTGTTACAGCTAGCAAAAGTCTCTCATTCCATGGGTACGCAAAGAAAACCGCATGTAATTAATTAGTATAACATAAATACTACCTTCCATTTACGGGTCCACAGTGGAATAACTCAAACATCACATTCCCATGGATACTAGGAAAATCCGAAGCACTTTGCTTAACAGAATTGATATATCTTTTTTATTGGCGAATTTATCAGATAAATTATTTAATTACGTCTTATTACACAGTACATACCAGCTTTAATATCTTCTAACGTTTTCAATCCCCAGCCTCGGTGAGGGGTTCTGTAGGGCACCAGTTTGGGGTACAATCGCTTTTCAAAAGCGCGGTTGTTACATCTGTCGCCCGAACGGCACGTTGGACCGCACTCGGTTAGCAACATTCTGTTGACAATACTTCGAATAATAGAAGTCAAAAAACAAAGAAACAGTATACAAAGTGCGACCTGATATCGCTTCCAAGCCACCTTTAGGTAGAAGAAATGAAAATTAGTAATATGTATTAGTGTAGGCGTAGGTGGAATAGATATGTGAGCGAACCGACCTGTTGAGGCAATGTGAGAAGGGCCCACACGGCTGGCGGTCGGAAGGGTCGCACTCGCACTGTGTGAGCGAGCCCTCGGGCGGCTCCACGCGGCGCGCGGCGAGGGCGCCGCTGGGCTTGTTGGCGCGCAGCTTGACGTAGTGCGGTGGCAACAACGACGACGCTATGTCCAGCGACTCCTCCTCATTCTCTGTTGCCGCTGCAATTCATGTCAACGGTACTTTGTCACTGCATGTTATATATCGGAGGCCTTGCAATCAAGATGTACTGACAGCGTTCAAATATTATTCGGAATATGTACAGAAAATAACATGTTTTAATGGATATTGCCTTCCTATTAACCGCTATCTTTCACCAAAACTGATAACGCAATGCTTTTTTAAAAGCTAATTCTTAGAGCATGCCTCGGTGTTCGTATTGGTTGCAAGCGCGGCCGCCGATCGAGAAGTCTTGGGCTCAAATCCCGGGTCGGGCACTATTGGTTTTCTAACTTTGATTTTCTAGTAGTGGCTCGGAGTCTAGATACGTGCCCGGTGATGACAATAAAGTTTCGTAGTGTGACGTGATTGTAACTGGTGAAATGTGGGAGTGCACTACACTTCTCTGCCTATCCGTTCGAGGGTTACAGGCGTGACATTACGTTGAATACTTATATGCATGCAAGCCTATGTTTATTAAAAAAATAATAATGTTCCCAACCACATTGTATAATTATTACACATTTTTCGATGCTACCTTTTGAGTAATATCTTAAAACATATTTCACAATTTTTTATTCTTACAATCACGTATACTATGAGTGTTAATATGGGCAATAGTTTTAACGATTAATATTTATGTATGTTATGAAAAAACTCACCCTTCAATATTTCACAGGCCCTCTGCGCATGTTGCATCGCCATAGTGAATGCTGCATCTATTTTAGACTTCTGGCTTGACACTTTACCGGAATCACCTATTAAAGATAAAAAGAACCAATTAGACGATTAAGATACGCAACCATTACAACATACTCATAAATGATTACATATTTTGTGCCCAGCGGATTCTTTGCCAATTTTGATACATATAGTAAAGGAACCTTTTTCTTTAGAAAGGCTCCAATCGGAACTAACGTATGTGGGTTTATTACAGTTCGTCAAAATAATAATAAAGACCCACGTAACGGCCTGTGATGGGTCGCACGGCCTTATTTACGCCATGATACCCTATTTATGTCAACTACACAGTTAAGAGTGACACAGACTCCAAAAGGCACACACGTTTTAATTTACCAACCTTCTAGACTGCATTTTACATGTACAAATTAGATTCTTCAAAAACACAAGAGCTTACCTTCCTGGAAAGGAAACACCCGTCCTCTATTCACCCAGTAATAGTCATATTGTCCGAAAAATCGCACCACGAACTCGCCCGGCGAATGTTTCGTGGCCAGAATATTCTCGGGGATCTCGCACGGATGCAGTATTATGCCTGGCCACCATCTACAGATTTGCCATAAATATCTATATGTAATGTAATATACACTTTGTATTGGTCGGTACCGTATAGGCAAAGCTTAACACACACACACTCCAATACCAGACGCACACGCAAACAAACATACACGAACCTACCTGAAATGACGTATAAAATTCGTATAAACGTCTTATAATTGGAAAGATTAAAAAATATAGATTTTTTATTATTTGAAAAATACAATTAAATATAATATCTGTATACCTCCAATTGTGAGTTGAAAATTAGTGTTAAATTTATTACATTTAATACTTAACCAGATGCAAGGAAGCAGCTAGTGCAACCCGAATCTATGTAACACTAGCTGACTCGGCGAACTGGTGTCAAATAATCATGGATAAATATTTGAAATTGTAACAGCGCCATCTATTGAATACTCACTCAATCTAATAATAAGAATGTGGTAAATTATGTATTCTCACCACCATATATTGAAAACGTATGGAACTTAAGAGCGAATTCAAACCTTTATGTATAAAAATCCTTAAATTCGCAGTAAATAAATCGACGTTTACTAATCGAGATAGAAACTATCCTACCTTTTAAGTTCTACCAAACAATATATAACATCTACAAAGTTTCATTGAAATCGGTACATTGGTTTCGGAGATTAGCGTAAACGAACATAGTGACGCGAATTTTTTTTTAATAAAGATTAATTTTTACTAACCTGTAATGTCCAAGTTTCACCCAAACCATTTCCCCGTACAACGGCAATCTTCCGGTCTCACAATCCTCACACATGTAACTACCTGGAAAGCAAAGTTTTTAATGCAATATTAATACATGGACAATCAATAAACATGTAAGTCACAACTGCAGTAAGATTTATAATGAATTAGTCAAACCTTCGGGCGGCTTAATATTAAGGCATTCAGCATGGAATGAAGTGGGACAATATTCACAACAGATTAGAGTTCCTCCCAACGCGCATATAAAACACCAGCCTGTATTCACATGACAGGGGACTTTGCCCGGCCTGCAAGAAAAATTCTAAATAGAACATTCAATTTGCTTTAAGAACTATACTAATTAGAATATTTATTTTTACACATGTAATGTTTTTTAAACACAGAAAACCAGTACATTACAGTCATACTACTACATATACTTGATGGATGTCATTCAATGTAACAGTTTTCGTTCATCAGCTTTGTGGGCTCCTACAACTATATTAGAGTGGGAGTTAAAACTGGATGAGAGCTCCCAGCATCCTTTTAAAATAAAGGAATAACAATTTCCATGTTGCAGAAAAGCTTTAGTCCAATAAGCACACATGACAGATAATTTATTGTGTATCTGAATCAGCCCATGACTATCTGATGTCATAATTTAGTGGTATCATTAAGTGAGGTATATAGTAATGACATCAAAAATAAATATGAATTTAGTATTTAAAGTAAATTGACTTACCTATGTTCATAATGTCGAGGACATATAATATGAGAGGCTGTCAAAATCTGCGAACCAGCCGGTAAGCATTTTGTGAACGAGTGATATGTGGCAGGACATCGGACACATCTGGCCAATTTATCGCCGCTGAACCTTGTCTTACACCCTCTGGGGTCATCAGAGACGCATGTATGACAAACATGTCTTGGACATGATAGGGCTTCGAAATACTCATTGATCTTTTTGTTATAACGAACACATTCACCTGAATTGAACTGTGTTTGTGGCCAGTGTTCCAAGCACTCTAAATGATAATACTTATTACACTGTGCTACTTGACACCGTTGTCTATGTAAGGCATTGGTTTTGGGCGATGCCGCATTTCTGCATACAAAGCAAACAGGAATGTCATATTTTTGACAGTTGTTACATTTGAATTCTGAATAGTCCATTAAATCATGCTCGCTCCTCTTTCGTAGTTTTATATCAACGATTTTGCACTTGCCCACTTCTGTATCACTCCAATCGAGCGCGTCATCACTGGAAAATGAATTATAAATAGCATTCTCAGTGTCTAGTAACTCTTTCATTTTTATCGCAAGCTGAGCTTCGAAATCTTCAGCGTTAAAAACTATGTGAGGTTTAGATTCCACATTTTCCATCGAGGTATTTGCAAATTCCTCTGACACGTTTGCATCCTTTTCGTCACTGTGACTTCCGTCTAGGCCGT
>DWTO01000748.1:0-19056 GCA_018244755.1 Jemadia pseudognetus | reverse complement strand
ATACGGAGCCGAAACGTGGACCCTCACAGTGGGACAGATTCCCCAATTTAAGGTTATTCAACGAGCTATGGAGAGGGCTATGCTTGGAGTTTCTTTGAAGGATCGAATTCAAAACAAGCCAATCCGGCAAAGAACCAAAGTTATCAAAATAGCCCAAATGGTAAGCAAGCCGAAGTGACAGTGACCACGACTCGGCAAACGTAGCGACGTAGCGCCGTAACTAGGTGTAGGTGTAGGTAATTACACATGTACTGTATATGTTATAATTCACTTGTCTAGAGAGAATGTTAGTGATAAGAGCAATATTTTTTTTAGCTTACAGGAACAGTTCTTAGAGGTGCGAAAAGGGCCCAATTCAACGTGTTCGCCAGACGAGTCCCAGGGATAGGCGCCACTCAAAATCTACGCACCACTTTAATGCCAATACTTTGGATTGAAGAGGTAAGCATATATATGGGTACGTAACTCATAAGTGTATATGCGTTTTAATATACTTGCTTTAGTTCTTTAATATACAAACTATTTGTGCTGCTCTCAAATAATATTTACAAGAATAGGAAGGCAATTTTTGTTTAGGTATATTCAACTTCAAAGTTGTAACACAAAAAACAAGATCACGCCTGTAATCCCCTAAGAGGTAGGCAGAGGAATGTATGTATGTATTACACTCCCAAGATTCACCAGTTACGTTTACGTCCCACCATGGACATGGTGGTGAGCCCAATGCCATGATCCGGACACATTTCCAGACTACGAGCCACTACTAGAAAATATAAATGAGAAAAATCCAGTAGGTAGTAGCCGACCTGTGATTTGATCCCGAGACCTCTAGAGCAGCAGTCGCGCTTGCAACTGACCCGACAAAAGAGGCAGTCAACTGACCAACTTCAAAGTTGTATTTAACCATTTTTCATTTAACTAAATTTTTACTTTACTTATAAACCTTTTCCGTTACCGAAACCTTTTTCATCGAGTGTAAATTAACTGCCCCTTTGGTCGTGTTGGTTGCATGCGCGACTGCCGATCGGGAGGTCCTGGATTCATATCCCGGGTACCTGTCTACTGCTTTTCAGATAATAATATTATCTTATATACATATACTATACCGTGACTCTTTATAAGTCCCTAGGTGAGGCTGTTTTGAATAATTTTATGAAATCGATTTTTGAATTAGAAATATTATAAAATCGTTTATTCTAATTTTGCAAAAGCGTGTATAACACGGATAAATATAAAATTCCAATTTTCTTGTGAAACAAACCCAGTTATATGTTACATCGCGTCTAACAAAGTGCCGTCTAAAGTATGTAAGATTAATACACAATTCCAAAAGTTGCTATCAAATTAAAACAGGCACTATGTATATAATAACTACATTTCTGTCTACGTGCTATGCAGTCTTTATTCACGTTAAATAACTAGCAATCGAAAACACACGTTTTTATAGCACACAGAGCGTAAAGTATGAGCAAATGCGTCCATTTTTTCAATACATTGAACAATATCATTTTAATTCCTATTTCTGTTATTTTATTGTCTTAAAAAGTATTGCCGATAATACTTTCATTTAATGTTTCCTGATTTTATCAAAGTAATTTTGATGGTTTTGTTGTTGTGAGATGGCGAGATTTATATTCGCTGTTAGCTATTGTCCCGTAGGTATTATATTCGGCACTCAAAATACTAATATCAATTTGTTTGTTTTTAGAGCATAACCCTGCCAGTGGAATACGTGGACAGATTGAGAAGAGAGTTACTGAACACGCTTAACTTAATTAATATTCTGATACCAGTCATACTTGCTTTAACTTCCCTCCTAGTTGTTGTTGGAATAACTATTATTATTATATACTCATGTGTTAAGAAAAAGGACGAAGAACTTCTTTCCACGAGTCCCGAACAATCTCGACCTCAAATGACACAATAGATTTATATTATTTTTTTTAATACGAATCGTCCTAATTTACATACGATTCCCGTCTAGAATTTACTGTGAAGTATTGAATTCAAATGTACAAATGTTGTTATACAATTTTGTAAATTAATAAATAAAATGAAAAGATTGTGTTATTGTGTGCAGATTGAATTAAAAACAACATAAACTTTGGACAGATGTAGGTAGTTGATTATCTTATACTAAGTAAAACATGTGTAGCAATGTTGATCCTGACGTCTAAGACAATGCGGCGGCGTTATGATAACTACACTATTCAAGACGCACACAAAGACGTTGCATGTTCAAAAGCTTGACTACGCTTCTGTTACATAATCACACATATAGTCGCTGCTTTATGTCCTAAGAACCTCCTGTCACCAATAAAAAAGCTTCAAAACATACAATAAATTTAGGGACGAAAATACATTTATCCTTTTTCGAATTTTGTTGGGTAATCACTACTGCTCACCGAGGGTCCACTGCCGTAGTAGTTCTGCGCCTCTCCACGCCAACTGCTGTCGCTAGAATTTTGGTAATGCTTGGAACACAATTCAGCTTGCCGGACCATAGCATGTTATTGATGTGTGAATAGATTCGTGTACATCCGTGTTATGGAACTCTTAGCTGCAGAACCGAACAGATAAGCGAGATTAAGATATTACTATATGACACAAGCTTTAATTAGGAACAACGCAGCTAGGATCAAAAATACCTACACATCTGTTCTCACTAGTCAGCAATATCTTAATTCTCATTGTGTTAATCTGAATAGGTGCATATATTTGAGAATCGAAATTAGGTTAGATAGGAAAAAATGGTCGTGGTATTAACAATTTCTGAGCGTAGAATCTAGATAACGTACCACGCAATTTGTAGGACAGTTTCACAAAAAAAAATTGACAAACAAACACCACGGATTGTATTAAATTTTCGAGAATCGTCAAATCGACATCTTTCATCACTGCCACTCCTGTTACTCGTAGGTACCACAATCGAAAATTTGTAAGAGGAAAAATTGGGCATCTCATCAAAATGAAGCTACGCACAGAAAATTAACTTGATAGTATTCAATTGTAAAATTGTACCATGAATCCTGGATTATTAATAATTCGTACTATTAAAAGTATAATTATGTTAGTAAAATTTCTTTAAAACACATCAATAGTTAAGGAAGTAGTCACAACATTACAAATCCACAAAAGGATCTAATCACGCCTTTAATTCATTAACGTTTTGATCTGACAAATAAATAAAATTATTATTAGATATATAACAGTTAAATAATCCTAGACGCACCTCTTAAAAATGTGGGTTTTAAGTATAAATATCACTGGCTATAACGGTGAAGGAAAACATCGTCAGGAAAGCTGCACACTGCACCGTAGAGATTTCAAAAAAAAATGTTCTCTAAGGCATGTGAAGTCTGCCAACCCGCACTTGGCAATCTATAACCTTAACCATCCTATTCCGAGGGGGAGACTCATGGTCCAACATTGGAACGATAAAAATGTCGGATAAAACATACGACAGTTCTGTTATGAGTTTGTGCGTGATTAAACGAAAAATCGATTACGTTCTGTACAATTAACTTAGTACCGTGTTACAGATATCTTTTTTCCTCTAAAAGTACTTCATTACAGAATATAATCCACATATTTTTTTATTATTTAAAATTAGATTCTTATTTTGATCACAATTATTTATAATCATTACGTTATTTATTTAGTATAGAACAGTTTCTTGGCATGGAAATTTAATTTGCCTTTACAAGAGGAAGGTAGTTAAAATAAAATAAAAAATCAACATTGAGCTTTATTCAAGAATTAAACATGTTTACTTCCACATTCAATCCACAGTCAGTTAAATCAATGCACACTAGATATTCAACATTTTGTGTAAACCTTGAAAATAAGTCTTCTTTATTAAACATACATTGGAAAAAAAGATCACAAGTTCCGAGGGCTGACAATGGGGTTGCTCATGTTTTTATTTCACTGGACTAGATAAGAAGACAATAACTAAAGCTTGAGATTTATCTGTAAAATTTACCACTCAAAATAGCTAATGCATAAAAATAGTTAACAAATGAAAAAACCTAGACATCAAATGGACGACGACACCCCGTCACCAGCCCCAAACGAACGCTATCAAACGAACTTCCTCTACAAAATCAACATAAAAAAGGCCCGATCAATTACTGTTTGAGTTATATTTCGGCATAATTTATAAAATAAAATGCATTATTATAAAATCTATATAATAAGATCACCTAATATTATGCAAGAAATACAATATAATTTTTTGAGTAATTGAAACAAATATGTTGAAACTGTCCTCTTAAATATGATTAAATACTCCGCTGCGGAAAGGGTAAGGGCAATGATGATAATTAAACAATATTTCAAATATGTTTTTTCACAAGTACATTTACTTCAGAATTAAATTACACAATGTACTTTTACATATTATATGGCGCTAATAGACAATATATTATAATATAATAATACATTAAAATTATTTCATGCAACTACAAGAAAAGTTTAATTTATAAACTTCGGTGACTTTCTTTGTCTATTTCATTAATTTAACATGTTACTGAATATGAAAACTAATTTTCACCTAATGTACAGTAATATATTCTATTTAATATGGTGAACAGGGATGCTAACGGCTCCACGATGTTTACACAGGGTATGTATAAAAAAATTGTGCAAGATAAAGATATTTTACGTGTTAAAAATTTACAGTTACGACAGGTGTATAATTTTTTAAAATAAGATTAAAATAATAATTTCTTCATTTATTTAGAATTGCTAATATGTATATAATATTATTTTAGAGTCACATATTGAGAATTAATATTGGGTATAAAAAAATCATATCATTTTTATTAGAATATACCTAATTTATATTCAATTATTAAAAAAACATATATAACAATATGAAATTACTCCAAGTGAAATACCTAAATGTGTAACTGCATAAGTGCGCGAAAACGACTCGTTATAAAATGGCAACAAAACTTATAACAGTTATTAAGTTGAACGCGTGTCACATCCTTTATTTAACAATCCCCTACGATTGTAATTGCGATTAAGGTTTGATCACCTTGGATAATTATAATGCCATAAATCTAGTAAGCATGAAATATTATAAACAGGCCCGATGGCTACATTACCATTCGGTAAGGTATACCGTCCACCGTGAATGTCAGTGATCAATCTTTTCCAAGTGACACTAACTATTCACGGCCAAAACGCTCTTCTCGAACTACTTTCTACCCGTAAGCTGACATTTTACAATAGTGGATCGCTACTCGCCTCCAGAGGCGTCCACGAGAAATGCTCTATCACCACAAGATTCTAATATGTGAAAATGATTAATACAATATATATCAAGATGATTGAGGTTTAATGAATAAAAATTTAGATATTATACTGCAAGGGCCATTGAATAATTATTTAAATAACTTCAGTCCTTACAGTACGTAGACTTGTTAAAATTTTAACTAAAATATACTATAAAAGATATACATTATTTACAGAATTCAAAATTAATAAAATTGTTGCTTTTATGGTTATCTGGTCAAAATGTCACTGGAATGACATTTACAAAGAACTAGAATATTATCATTATGTACATAATATTTACAAGATTAATATAGATATCTTTAAAAGCTAGCTTTACTCCATCATATGACGTTTGTCATCATTATTACGCTTTCGACCCTTAGCATGAGCTAACATAGTAACTAACTTTTTATGACTGTCGCCTACTATCCATCCGTGCTGCTGGACGTGTTCCTGCTCCTCGTCTCCATGCGCCCAGAATGATGTGGTCGGCCGGATCCGCGAAGTAACACCTGAGGGTCCAGGCAACGAGAGCGTGTGATTGTAGGAGGAGGCACCACTGGAACCTGCACTGCCTCTACCCGTTTGGCTTGATCCAATCCCGCTACTACTCGCTCCGTAGTTGCGATTACTACTAGTTACCCTGCTATCGAAATCCTGTTTTTTAACGGAAACATGTTTATTACTCTTTCGTCCTCCACTAAAATGACTGTCTTTTTTCTTTCCCTTTCTTTTTCGAGGAGCGCCTAATGCAACTGACTCTGTACTGTTAGGTCTCGGTGGAATGCCGTCTGGTTCAGATTCTGAACTCCAAGTCTCAGCTAAAACATTTTGTTTACCTACAGTACATTTCCGACGTGCACGCTGCTTAGCTACACCGGCGTCATCCGATAATTCGTCCTGGTCGTAACAGTCAACCTTATAGTCGTAGCCGCAATAAGAACTTGCCACTTTGTCTTGCTTTTTTGTAGACGACCTGTCTTTAACCATATTTAATTTTGAATATGTATTATATAAATCGTCGCTTTTAGGTGACGAACTTGAATCGGTGTTTATTGACTTGCTATAATATGTGGGAGTGTCATATTTGTCTGGCACTATAGAATTGTATTTCTTTGGCTGTGAATGCACATAATCTTTCTTATATTTGTAATGTTTTTTAGAATCTTCATATCTTTTTGAAGTAGAAGGGCCGTAATCAAACGGGGAACCAATATCATATTTACTCTGGGGCAATCTTACAGGAGATGATTCACGTGATGAAAAGGAACCAATTCTGTTAGAAACTGCACTATCAGAACTTAATGCAGGCGATGGACTTCGAATTTTTTTAGTTTGAAAATCATAATTGTTGTTTGGTTTTGTATCATATTTAGATAATTCTATAGGTGAAAAGGTTCGTCTTTTATGAGCTGTAAAATTATCTTTCTTTGGAGATTCAGGGTCATTAATCACTGAAGATGAATTTGATTTATTACTTTCTAGTAAACTATCAAATAACTGATCAAGATTGGCTGTGGGTTTCACTGCAGGTTTAGGAAATTCGCCAGACTCACAACTCTTTTTTTCAGATCGGACTGCATTATTTTTGAAAATTTTATCCATAACTGCATTTTTCTCTGTTACCTCTTTTCTCTTTAATGGTGATGGTGACTTTTTACCTTCGTTACTTTCATCGTCACAGACATAAGCATCAGACATATAAACAAAATCATCTCCATCAGAAACACTACCATTTGATTCAACTTCCTCACGATTAGGTTCCACTTTCGAAGTACTTGCTAAATCTTTATTGCTACCATTTCGAAATCTTTCCGTACTTGTTGACGGTCTAAGCTCTAAAATCTCTGACTCGTTGTCCAGAAATTCATATACATCGACATTTTTTTGTAAAGATTCTTTATTGCGATTAGAGTCACATTTATAGGGTAACACAGAATTTTTTCGATCTTTCTTCTTTTTAGAGCCCCTCTTCTTTTTCTTTTTTGAAGAATTAACAATAGGAGGAACAATACCAGCCATGTTGATATCCGAAGTTTGAATGGAAACTTTGACACTCTCGTAACCTTTTAATGCACCTTTCGTAAGCACAGTATTTTGATAACTCTTTTTCGACTTCTTCTTTCCTTTCTTCCTTTCAGATTTTTTTCGACTTTTATAACTGCAACAAAACGAATTTGATATTTATTCACAATTAGATGATATATGTCTACTTCATGTACACCTACGTGATATGTGTGGGTGTGTGCATGTGTACACCCACAGACGCACACGTAGGTGTCCCTCACACACGCCTACACGCACACACACTTTTATACACACACCATCATCTTCATAAGCCTATTGCAGTCCCCTGTTGGACATAGCATTGGGGACACTTCAGGGTTTTGCCTATATTCCCCCCGCCGGGTATGCGCGTAAATATAGTAAAATATAATACAGTATAAACATATATGGCAAGATGTTATTATTACCTGACGCTGGGTTCCACAATTGCTTGTACGTGTTTGGCTGCCGCTGCTTGAGATCTACATTTTCGCTTGATTTTGTCAAACTTATCTTCGAAAATGTCAATATTTTCAAATACATCCGGATTCTTCTTTTCCTTAGGTTCTTGGTGTATTGTTACTTCTGATTTTTTTACCTTTAATTGTTTATAATCAGATTCATTAGAAGTGTTATTTTGTACATTGCTATCAATTTCATTACATATTGATTTACCCCCACTCAGTTCTGGTTGTAAGTTACATGCTGCTTCTTTTTGACCAAGAGTTAAATCGTTTTCTGATTTTTTTACTTCTTCCTTATTTGATATATTTTGCACTTTAACATCACTATTTAAGACAGATTTTTCTTTTCTTTTAAGCAGTGAAATTTTTGTATCACTTGATCCTTGAACGCACCCATTGGATCTCGTTGTTGTTTCAGAAAAACTTGTAGTAGGTTGAGCAGGTTGATCAACATTTGTAATCTTTTTCCTTATAACCGGCACAAAATCCTGCATTCCTAAAGGATGTGCAGACGTATGAATAATAGGTTTTTTGGGTAAATCAGACTTACTTGGGGCGGTATATACACTAGGTGTGCTTGGAGGCGGTTCTGAATTACACATGGCCGCGCTAGCACAAGCTAATGCGTAGCTGTTACGACAGCATGCAAAAAATGATCTGCTTATATTTCTTAGCTCGATGGGATTTTTCTTTGAATCTTTCAATAGTTCACAACATTCTAAAAACAAAGACTCATCTCGGTTCAGAATTGTTCGAGCAATTTGTTGCTCTCGGACTGTTTTATGAACATCAAGTACAATTTGTTGCATGCTTGGAAAAACGAATTTTTTAGAATGTTTCTTCATTTTCTGCTTTATTTGTAAGCTTATTAGTCTGTCCAAATGTTGTTTAAAAACTACAAGATAATTAGGATTATCAGGGACAGGTGTAGTTTTTACGTTCATTTCAAACTGCGATAATTTTGATACATGCAATAATGTCATCTGATGTCTCATTAAATTATCTGGTCTTTGAAATTCTTTCTTACATACATGGCAATAACGAGACTCTGGGCCACGTTTATAAGCTACTTTTAGACGACTTAATGTCAACTTTGCAGAACGTGAGAGTTTAGATAGTTTATTATTTTCCCCGTCAACACTTTTTCGGCTATCTCTGCGAGAATGTTTTTTAGATGGACGGTCTTTTGAATCAAAATAAACATAGTCCGATTCATTGGCAATGATATGGAACGTTTCGGATATTTTCTTTGTCGCCAGTAAATTTGATTTCCTAGGTTTCCTCTCAGAGTAGAAACCAAAACTTTCCATAAACTGATCCGATCTAATTTGTTCTTGAGATTCTTTCTGAGAATCAACTAACGGAGCCGCGTCATCTAATGTAACACTTTGTTTAACTTTTTTATGTTTTCTTTTACTTTGTTTCGTCGCCGTCTCACTGCACTCGACTTTGCATGCTTTGGAAGAGCTAGTTTCCAGAGACTGCGAACCTTTTCTTTCTTTTTCTTCTACATATTTCTTTAAAGGTACGTCACTTTTTGATGATGAATCAGAATCACTCTCTTTTGTATTTTCAGCAGCTGGAAAAATACTATTAGAAAATATTTCTGGTACAGTGGCTTCAACAACTTCATTACATAAAGACATTTTACCTTCAATTTTCATAGAAATCTTAGAATTGCCAGTTTTAAGTAGTGATGACCTCTGATTTCTAAAAGGTTCTCTTTTATCAGCCATGTCTTCAAAGTCTATATCGTATGGGTCGTAAAGCATAGATTCTGAAGATTTAACCATTACAGATTTAGATCGAACTCTTTTTGCCGCAAGAGGTAAATTATGAATATGACTGATATCTTTTACTGAATCTATTGTATCTTGCAGTGACTTATTGTGAAGGTTTTTAATGTTGTTTGATTTGGATTTCTTTGGTTTCGAACTATGAATACTATCTTGGATACTCATCGATGGTGCTATTTTACGTTTCGTCGTGCTACTGTGCTTTGTTATTTGATCGTCTTGACTGCTTTCTTCATTTACGTTATCGATATCCAATTTATTTTGCGATTCCGAATTATTAGAAATTTCCAAACCTACTACCCGGGTTAAATGAGGAATATCCGATTTAACTTTTGTATTATTTGTATTGAGTAGCTTCTCTTCTAAATTATCATTAGTGGGACTTTTATCCAAAGCAATTACTTGTGTAGCCTCATTATCAGTATTACTCTCAGTATTACTAATAGTATCGAAGATTTTGTTTTTCTTGCATTTTTTCTTTGGTAGTGGAGAATTTTTTCGTTTGACCGATTTATTTTTAGCTTCAATTAAAGTTCGGTCATATTGACAGATACTTTTAGAAGCTTGATTACTCAGAACGGAATACGAACTATTTTCTTCTTGCAACAATTGTTTGTTGTTCGTAGCAGTAAAGTTCTTTATATTATTTTCTTCGTCTAACAAAAGTTTTGAAAATATGAGTTGTTTCTTAGTAAGTGGCATTTTTTGTTCCAATGAATTTTCAGGGGGTATAATTGCTTGCTTCATTTCTTCCACAAAAACAGATTTACCACGTCTACTACGTCGCAAGGATAGTCCTACGTCATCGTCTTCGTTGGAGGCAGAAAGAGGCATTTTGATTAAAATATTTTCGGATTCAGTTTTATTATTATCTTTATCCTTCAAACCATCACTGTCAATTAAGGGAAAAGTAATTTTATTCGTCACATTCGTCGAGTTCGATTTCAACACTTTACAAGTTGATAATCCATTATCAACATGACTTGAGTGTTGTGGATTTTGTAAATCTTTGCATTCAGTCGATGTTTCTTTATTATTTAATTTCTTAAAGTGATTAAAATCCGTAAGCAACTCTTTAGTTTGATCCGTTTTTTCCTTTTTCCTTTGTTCTATAGCAAGTTCGTTGACAACTACAGGGCAAATTTCATTGCTCGCAATAATTTGTAACGTCTCATTTTCATTGGTTACATGTTTTAAATTTGAAATAGTAGTATTTTTCGATAATTGTCTGCTTTCCTGCAACTTAATTTTCTTATTAGTAGAGGGTGAAAATGTTTCAACCGAAATACTACCTAGTTCATTAGTCTTAATTTTCATGGAATTTTCTTCTGACTTTAAATTGGTAGTACCGTCAAACAAGTTACCATTATCCATTCTATTATTAATTTGGTGATCATTTTTATGAACGATTTCTTTGAGTTGTTTGTCAGCTTCCTTTGTTGGTAATGAATTATGACGGTTTTTCTTTCCTTTCTTTTTGTGCCTATTTTTTACCTCTATAGAAATATTTAATCTATCTTCTGGATTACTATTTCTCAAAGAGTGCTCATTATGCTCATGCTCATTAATGTTGGTTGCAGACAACTGCTTATCAACGCCGTCACCAGTTATTTTAGTATCATTATTTGGGGACTTTCCTATTAAAAGTATTTCATACGTTTTATCATTTATAGTTTTACACACACTCATTTCAGTTTGACTTTGTAAGACTGAGTTCGATTTATATTGATTTTGTTGCCTTTGTTTGACAATAACAGCCAAGGTAATATCATCTTCTGAATCATCGTCTTCGTGAACATGATTTATTTCAGGTGTTTCCGATAATTTCTGCTGTTTATCGGATGTTCCGGTAGCGTTACTTCCATGAATAACATTCAAATAAGGATCAACACTTGGAACCTGTTGTTTATCTATCACATTATCCTGAATATATTGATTAGGCAAATTGTTTGAAAACATTGTCTGAGGTAATAAGCCATCCATTATTTTATGCTTTTTTGATAATGGCGAACTACTAATTTCGGACACTTGAACATCAGGAGATACATCTGAGCCCATATATTTAAATATTTCCATATCGTTACTATCATTCCCAGACATTAAGAGACCGTCTGCACTTTGCAACTGGTTAGTCACCTTAGTCTTTTGCCTTTCAGACGGCGCTTTGATCCGTACTGCTCGTAAGCTAGCTGTTTTATCGTTATTCGTTTTTGATTTTAGGGCAAGATTAGTAGGAATTTCTTGTGCCGATTGCATTTGGTTATGTTCTTCATCTTGCACGTTATCGTCATCAGTTTTTAGAACAGCTTCATCGTCTGTTAAATCTATAACGGAAGTAGGTAAACTAGGAGTTTCCGTTTGCGCCACAGTTGGTAAATCATTACTTTCGTTTAAATTAAGGTTATTTTCCGATAGACCTTCATCTATTACATCTTGTGTTAAAAGAGGAGGCTTTATGTCAACTGTTTCAGCGGACACATCTATTGGTGTCTCTGTGGAAAAATTTACCGGCATTGATATACTAGGAGTTGCATCTGTAAATAATGTTGTTTCAGTAGATAATATTGGTATTGGCTTAGACAAATACTGCGGAAGAACATCTATCAATCGACAACGATGATCAGCGGGCATCGTTCCTAATATTGCAACGATGTCTTTTGGCAGCATCGCAATTTCTTTAGAAACTTCTAAATCTTGTACAGTATCTATATCATTTGTCTTTCCATCTTGAATAATAGAAGATAAATCGGAGGAATCATAATGCGTCATTGGTTGATCCTCGATTTCCGATATGTGGGTACCGCAAAGCGGAGGATAAGGGATAGAATGGTCACTATTGGTCAACGTCGCATCATTAATAGCCGTCGTTCCTGCTAATGTATACACCGGGGTAGTACTGGCTATAGTAGTACTCGGAATGCTTAAAAGATTGTGTGTTAAGGTAGTAGTGTTTATTAGGTCTGTCATGGAAGTATCCGTAGTTGGTAAACTATACACCGGCCGAGTACTTTCAAATGTCGTCAATGGCGTTGGAATTCCCTCAGTTACAAATGAATATAAAGGCAAAGACCCAGCTACAGTAGTGACGACAACAGTTACTGGAGTAACAATATTTGAATAAGTTCCTCTCTTTTCAGATTCCACAGAAACAACCACTGTACTGTTCATAAATGTTGGACTTGTTAATAATCTACATGCAGCAGGAGCATCGTTGTCTGAATATTGATGCTGTGTATAAAGCTCAGAACATGTGCTAATAACGGCTGGTGTAGATTGCTCTTCCGTGGTTTTATTTTCTTCCGAAACCAAATTAGGCTCTACTGTTCTCATTTCAAATTGAGGTGTACGCAAGGTCGGGTTGCTGATCGGATCTAGTACATTTTCCATAGAAATATCCGTAACATGCAATTTTGTCGTATCAAGCTCGAGTATGACATGATTAGCTACTGGTAAAATATTTATGTCATTTACCCTTCCAGATAAATCTTCGGGTTCCTCATTTTCACTAACTTGATTATAATTTCTATGAATTTCATTAGCATCGTTTTCTGTAATATCATATATTGTAGACAACGTAGATGGCTCCATATTTAAATTCGTTTTATTAGATAAATCAGTTGGTTGTATATCTAGCAGTATACGATCATGAACAGCAAAATTGTTTGTGTTAGTTTTAGACAAATCTTGTACTTGCATATCTTCTACATTAATTTTCTGCGACAAGTTAATGGTTACGTTATCGTCGTTTCTTTTTAGAGATAAGTCTGTAGGAATACAATCATTTAGATGAATTAAACTTAAAGCATTTGCCAAGTTCAAATCGTGATTACACAATTCGGATGACGACCTTACAGAATTACTAGACGAACATGGATATTTTGCATCGGGTTTAATCCGCAAGTCTACAACGAAATCTTCACCTGTTTCTAGTTCATTATTCACTCTGGATTTGTTCGACAAATCTAGAGTTTGATAACCGTCGTAGTTCGTAAGTGACAAAGAATCGTGTCTTGAAGAATAACTATAATCCACAGATACTGCTTTACCAGATAAATCTAAAGGCATAAACAGGATAGATTCCACATTAGTGCTAGCATGAGCAGGCGGTATGGAAACTTGATTATCATTATAACCATGTTCGTTAGTATAAGCAGCCATTGACACGTTCATATTCACGTTTGAATGACTCTCCACGTGCTTAATCTGCGTCATATTAACTTCGTTTTGAAGACTATTGGTTCTTTGTTTTCTTATAAGTTGAGGTGTGTGTACTTTATCCCCTTCTTCTAAGCTCTTAGCAGCTAAGTCCCGTAACGGGACCGTGTCAGGTACTTTCTTCCGATTTTTTTCACCGGTACCCTTTGACGGTTTAACAGTATCAGCACGAATAAGCACATTATTTTCACAGCTCTCCACTACTTTTCTTGATACATCCGCACGAGTTTTGGTTATTTTTTCACAAGTGTCCAACGATCTTCTGGCTCTTTCAATATGAACGTTTAAATTTTTTTCGAAGGATCTTCTCGGCGAGCCCGTATGTACTTGTACATCGACGGCTTTACGCTTGACCATTTCATTTATATGCGTTGTTTGTTTAGTGTTACGTTGTCGTGATCTACAGACTTTTTGTGGTGGTAAACTATAGGTATCATAAGACTGCGGTGAGAATTTCATAAACGCATCGTAGTTATAAGGAGCCGCTAAAAATTGTTGTGCTAAAAACAGATTTTCTGTTTGTGACGTAGATCTACGGCGAGACACTTCTTTTCTATTTGAATTATCTATAAATCTCGGCATAATGGCATCGTAATTTACTGGTCTCCATTGCACTGGTTTTTTTTCCATACAAACATTTCTATACTGCAAGTCGTAGTTCAAATGTTGTCCTCGGTATACTGGTAAACCTTTTGATAATTGGTCTGTCAGATTATTTTTTGACAGGGATTTTTTTGCTCTTTGATTGGTACTGGAATACTTTCGCACAGATCGCATTGAAACATCATTATTCTGGTTTTTCAAGGCCAAAACCGGTGCAAGACCAGGAAATGGGCCTATCGGTTCATCAGTACCGCATTGTACAGATACATGGCCAGGTATACTAGTTTCGGTATCTACTAATTTATTCTTAAGCATTGCAATACAATCATTAAGACCTTTTCTCGGTTTATTTAATTTTAATTTTTGAAGAGAATCAAGGGCTTGTCCTTGAACAGACACTAAAGTATTCCCTCGAATCGACTCCAAAGTATTTTCTTGCATAGGATCTAAATTATAACCTTGAAATGTGTCCAAGCTGTATCCTTGAATGGAGTCTAAGTTATGACCTTGAACGGACTCTAATCGTTTTAAATGTAAGGGCGGTTTATCTAATTTCGTTACAACCGCTTCGTTTTCAAAAAGGAAACGATGTCCTGTAGGTACATGTTCATTGACATTGTTGCACTCCTGCTGAATAAGAAAAAGATGATGAAACTGCACCGATTTATCATGAGTCTCTGAGTTTGCTGTCAATCTAGCAATTGAGTGTTTTAAAGGCACATTTTGAGCAGGTTCGCAAACATTTCTTGAATTTTCGTTTTGGTCATTTGCACCCGGTCGCTGATTGTCTCTTCTGCCATTGTTAGATCCACCCCTTCCGGTGGAATGCTCACGAATATTTTCTGTACCATTATTTAGATTTATTCTGCGATCATTATTACCTATAGATAATTCATCAGATGGAACTTTATCTGGACAAGACGTTGAAGTATCAACATCATTATCCTTGGCTTCTTTTTCTTTTATCTCATATAGCTTGGGAACTTTTCTTTTTGGCTTGTTAACTGCAGTTTTTCTATTCAAAGATTCTTTTTGACGAGTTATTTTACATGCCACACGTCTGAGTCTGGGTTTAAGAGGTTTATCATCATCATCGTCTCTATTGCCTGAGTGATCGAATGGTACACAATTGTTACTTGTTCTAGGTTTACCACTTTTTGGATCATCAGAGGTGCGACGCTTCATTATCAACATAGTTCTTTGTTTATCTAGTTTTCTACGTGGTCTTAATATTGAATTCAGTGGATTTACCACGACACGATGGCGTTTCGCTGGTAGGTCTGCTAACATTTTTCTTATGGTTTCCGCTGAAATATTAATATTACAGATCACAATTACTATTACTTTAGGAGTGTAAAAGATATTTACAAAAGAGAAAGTGAAAATGACATAAATGAGTTATTCATTATTACACATAATTAAGAAAAATATCAGAATTAGTAACATATTCAGTGTGAGAAGAAAGATATAGGTATATATATTCGAAATGTTTAAATATTACTAATTTTTTTATGTATTTAAATAAATGTAAGGATGATAAAGTTGCAATAAACAGAAATTCTTACCGTCTCCAACTTCACTCCTTATTTTTGGTCTAGGTCTCATGCGGTTCTTCTGTCGGGTTGATCGGGTTCGGATGTCATTTCGCATTTTTTTGCGTATTCTGTTGTCAGGTAAACGTGGACGACGTCGTCGCACTCCGAATGGGCGATATCGACATCTTCGTCTAACAGCCGGTGTATCTCCAGCGCAATCCAGCATATGTTGATGCAAATCTTCGATAGTTACGGATTTACTGCATTTAGTGCAATCTCTAAAACCTCGAAGCGGTCGAGTTCTATTAAAACTTTGGCCTGGGGGCACATATAAGTGCTTCAGAATATCTGCTTTTAAAAGCGATTCTCCCACTATCTCGTAATGTTGAACCTGAGCGTTGGGATGCTGTGTTGAAACGTGCGCACCCAAAGCACGAGGATCCAGTGTTTGTGCACCACACGCACAACATACGAAACACCTTGGTCTTACCCATTCACCGCTTAAAACAGCTGGTTTCATATTGAATTTTCGTGTTGAAGGCATCAAGCCCAGCGACAATGGGAAATCATTTTCACTTGTGATCAGTTTAGGCTCCTCAGCATATTTAATTATTTGCGAATTTCCGCATGGTATTTCCCTGCTCTCCAGTATCTCTTTCAACTCCATTCCAATCGTATGCTGTTTTTCACACTGTTTTTCAACAGGCGTAATATTAAATTTGTCCTCATATTTACGTCGCATACATAATTGTGTCCATATATCTAAACTTGACACTAGTGTTATGATGCAGTTGTCTGCGTGCGTATCCTTTTTGATTTGATCAGGATTCCAGTGCTTCTCATGTCCTAAACTACCCCATTTCCACTTGTGCTTCAGAGCAATGGTACGCGGCATATATCCATCATAGACGTTGCGAGAATATTGCTCGCAAGCTAATAAAATGGGAAACCCTTCAGCGGTGTTTATAACTACGCTATTTTTTACCTTTCTCGGCTTAACAATGCTATTTGGATCAGGATTAAAATTAAAAGTACCGTCCAGAAATCGTGACATATTTTCCTGAACGTTACTTTCCACCATTGAATAGAAACTGGTATCAAAACACTTTTCAAACTTCTGGGTGGCATCTTCGATGACCCTGAACCAGTCGTTCCTTGAAGACTCACCGGTTTTTGGCGATCTGTGGACCACGCCTAATCTTGATAAAATTTGATCGGCATCCGTGTTATGGAAAGAAAAGTTTGAAGGTATCCTACTATTCCACTGAATGTCGTCTAAAACAATTACTGTATTTTTGTCCAATGCCGAAGGATTACTCAGGTTTTTGCTGGGCGGTAAGATTAGATTCGTAGTAATATTGTCTTCTATATCGGCTTCATCATGCACGTGAGATGGCTTGAGTTCACAAGAAATAACTATACCATTAAATCCGTGTCTAGACGGAAATTTGTTCCCATTCTGATAATCTTTGTCGATGGAATCGCGGTTCCTTTGGCTTTTCTTGGTCGGATTTTGACGCAATTTAGTACGATAAGGTATTTTTTGCTTTTCACAAACATTAATCTTGTGTTCTGCCAATTCCTTCGTAGAAGGGAATCGAGCGTGGCAGTCAAGACAAGCGAAATATTGATTAGGGTGGCTGTCTACCATGTGACGTATGATATCATTAGGTTCTAGTTCGGCATGATTACAGAATAAACAAACTACAGAAGAGTCAAGTTTAGAAGCCGAAAAATGTGTACGTCTGACATGTTTTGACAAAGTTTGTTTGGAAATAAATTTTTTATCACAATAAGGACAAAGAACTTGCGGCGTTGGTAATAAATCCGATGTACTGGTGAGATGATCTGGTTTACTCGGAGACGCTTTGGACGGGGTGCTTGAACGCTTAGGTTTTTCCTGGGCAGGGTTGCCGTCCAATCTGCGAACAATTTGTTTGATTGTTTGTGGGCTAGGAATAGTGGACTTTCTTGGCCTCAGTCTTCCATTTAAACCAGACGATGATTCATCTTCACTGTAGTTCATTTTGTCAAGGTTCTCTGGCCTAAAATCGAAGATTTATTATTAAGTCAAATATTCCTGGCCATTCTTTCATATGGTACAATGTTAATAATAAAAACTGAATAATAAGAACAACTGACTGCCATTACACGTATGGTCGCGGGTGACAAGTCGAAAAGTTTTCGCAGTTTCTGTAAATAAATAAGTTTGATTGAAAAACCTGGTTCCGTTTAGTATCATATAATTCTTTAGCATTAAGATATTTGGCACTCGGTGCTCTCTGCCTAACCCTTGAGGGACCTAGCGTGACCTATGTAATACTTCAGGATCACTGCGTTCAGCGTAAGGAACAAATTGCTCAATTGATTTTTTCATTAAAAAATTTTTCATAATTGAAAAGGACCTAAAATCACGCTGATTTCAGAGAACGGATAGGCAGAAAAGTGTAGTATACTTCCACGTTTTAACAGTTACGTTTACGTCCTGCTATAGTATAGAGGTGAGCCTTTTATCATACACCGGACACAAATTAAGGGCATCGGACCCAGGACCTCTCGCTCAGTAGTCCCGCTTGCGACCACTCGACCACGGAGCCAGGAATTGTAGTTTGTAAAGAATATTTCTCTTTTTTTTCCTATAACCGTAGTGCGAGTGAATTATAATATTAGTCTTATGACGTTAATGCCGACATTAAAGTTTTATTACAATTACGATTGTGCACGTCGGCACTGCTGCATGTTATCTGTACTAATATAATAAACGTTTTTTTACTTTTTTTATATCTGTAATGGATACTAATATTTTAAAGACGAAAGATTCAATTGTTTCTTTGCACTGAATAGGCTGTACAATACTGGAACGATTTGAAAAATTCTTTCACCATTAGAATTATTACCTACATTATCCCTCATGAGCATAGGCGAAAAAAATATATAAGCGTACACGAGCGCGTTTGTGCGTGCGTGCTTGTGTACGCGTGCATGTGCGTGCGTGTGCGTGCGTGCGTGCGTGTGTGTGTGTGTGCGTGTGTATGTGCACTTGCGTGTGTGTGCGCTTGTGTGTGTGCACTTGCGTGTGTGTGCGCTTGTGTGTGTGCACTTGCGTGTGTG
>DWTO01000747.1:0-19064 GCA_018244755.1 Jemadia pseudognetus | reverse complement strand
GCCGAAACTGAGGGTGAGGCCGAAAGTTCGGTTACGGTTTCGGTTTCGGCTGAAAAACCAGTTTCGGTCGGACACTAGTTTTAGTATTTCAACTGACCCGTTCTTGTCTTTGTTCCACTGTATGGCCAATAAATAATGTTTTGTGATGCTATCTCCAAATGCTTCCTAGAACCTAGCGGGAACTATTTCTATAGCATTTTTGGAGATTTTCGACTGAGACGTGTTTTGTAATCAATTGATGGCAATATTTGAAGCATATGTTTTCCGTAAACATACTTTATTCACAATGCAACTCACCTTATTGTACTGGCCCGTGCTGTAGAATTTTAATTACAACAGTTTTAAAACGACATGACGAATATGGCGCGTCGACTAACAAGCAAAGAGAGCACACTTGTCATGAAATGTAATTGCCTATTTCATCCAAATGTCCGTTTAAGGTGTCTGAATGTAATTACCAAAAGTCAGAACGGTCCCGCCCACGAGCGCTCTCACGAGCGGCTCTCCGACAACCTGCTCACAAAACTAAATTATAGCATTATTCTTTGTAGTTTGCTCTTTGACTATTATCTTTATTACAGGTTTGTAATGGCTTATTTTTTGGTACTAGTCATAAACGTTCAAATTACGAGAACTGTAATCCATCACGAAGCAGCGTGTGCATCAGTCGGTGTCGTGCCCGTTGCGATCTGACTGCTTTATTACGGAGTTCTTACCGCTGTGAAGTTAAACCGTCGCGCGGTCAGCCGCATAGCGTACGCTCCCAGGATCAATGAGCGCACATAAAGCAAATGTTCCGGGTGACCGGGGCGCGTAACTCGGGCCCAGTGACAAGACAATAATTGCACTAGACCGTTCGAGTCAGTCAATACATGCCTAACACACGCATAGCTTACGTCGCAGATGTACCTTTACCGTAATGAAATGTTAAGGATATTTAGTCGAGGTCTGTCAGATGTCCCAATAAAATTTCATTACTGTGGGAAATTTATAAACTTGCTAATAGCGAATGTTCAGCTGGAAACAATATAAAATCACACATATTTAGGAATATGACTTTCTTTTATTCCTATATTTTAACCAAATCAAGCTCTGTTTCGTTAAAAATACGATGAAATCAGATGAAAGTACGTAATTTCTAACACGTTATAAATAATAAACATCAGAGTTCGTACAATGTTAGTGATGAGATCATAAATAAAACATTAGGCAGTAATAATTTTTATATTTACTTTTTTATGTTTGGCTTGGTAAACAGGCAAACGACTCTGAGGGACGGACGGTAGTAACTTGGAACCTAGTACGATAAGTGGCCACTGTCATTTATGCACAGTTGCAACTACCGAAGTATTGAGAGTACCTACACTTCACGCCGTGTCTGAGGAGCCCCTAACACACAGCTTCGGTAAAATCGGGTAAGAATAATCTTACAAACCGACGACCACGATGGCCAGTCGATGTGGATGAAACCTTATTCTTCAAAGAGCAATGCCAGCAGGACTTCCTAAATAGTGTGTCGAACTTTATTTTAAAAAGTTATTTATTTTAAATTTCGAATTCTGCACTCGTGCGCATAACAGTACGTACTCGTTGTAACGTTAGCACATATTTAATACGAGTGCAATTGTTAGGTATGTACGATTCATAGTTTAAACATTGTAACGAAAACAGTTAATAAAATAAAAGGATTTTCTCATCAGAAACAGAAAATGATCGGAAGATTTAATATAAATACTCTATTTTGAGCGATTTTTCTGGTAATGGAAGCTAAACGATGGCAAAGAGCCTCTAATGGTATCGTAAGAAGTTCGGCCATTTACTTTTTAGATCACAGCTTAAAACATCACGACATTGTCTCGGCTGTAAAGTAGATCGTATCATCGCGTCAGGCAGTGAGTGGCGGCGTGACGCGGCGCTCGGCGCGGCTCTCGGCTCTCGGCTCGCGGCTCGCGGCTCTCGGCTCACGGCTCACGGCTCGCGCTGGCTCCCCGCGCCGGTGACAACTCAGCGCAATCACTAATTGAATCAGTCGCCAGTCACTGCTACCAGCGCACTGCTTCCATAACATCACTTTCCGTTGACGAAATTATGATTTCTTTCACGTTATCGCATCGTCTGATTCTAAAGAATCTCCGATGAAACCGCGATAGCGCGTCGACGGCGCATCGATTACTCAGTCCAATAGAAATAGACCTACCGAGTGCCCGAAAGCAAGCGACTCACTTTAGCCGATGGAGGAGATTAGACGTTAAACATTACTTTTTGTGTAGTGGTTATTACACTACCCTTTAGGTACTCAGTGAGGTATAAAGATGGTTTTCTATATTAATTACGACTCCGAAGCAAACATTGCGCACCAACTAATTTGACACAAAATACGAAAACATCTTAAGCAACAACTGTACGGTATAATGCACACGTTATTATTTTTATAACGACAGGTATTATTGCCTACTTACATATCAATTAATGCCATAAATTTAAGTGGACGTTATCACATATAGCAATATGCGGAGGTATTGTTACAAGCCGTTGATAATTATTATTGGCCGACAAATCTTCACTTAGGAAACCGTTACTCGTGATTTGTTGCAGTGAAAACATTTCTTCATTTGCATACAATGGCCTGATGCCAAAAAATATTGGAGTGTAAAC
This sequence comes from Jemadia pseudognetus, assembly GCA_018244755.1. Lineage (NCBI taxonomy): Eukaryota > Metazoa > Arthropoda > Insecta > Lepidoptera > Hesperiidae > Jemadia > Jemadia pseudognetus. The sequence goes on along the minus strand of DWTO01000747.1, from coordinate 16,409 downwards.
GCTTACCACGAAGGCATATATGAAAGTTTTAGCTTCAGATGTGTCGTAGGTTGTACAATGTGCCGTATTCAATATAACACATAATTGATGACTAAAAGAACGATCACAGCTCCCCGTAAAACTAATATACGAATTGCTTCGGACGTTAATGAGAATTAATTAGGTTTATTATCGAATTTTTATGTCGATGCGTCATTGGGACATTCAAATTGATGATTATCTATGAAGTCATTTTTATGGCGCACAAATATATTTACGTTCCTGTGTATAATTTTATAACATTATTTACTATAACGGTAGTTCATTATTTCAGTACTAACGCTTTATGAACAAGTGAAGATGTATATAAGATTCTCTAATAGTAGCTAATATAGTACACTTATAATATATAGTATAGTATATCGACTGCCTCGTTGGTCGTGTGGGTTGCAAGGATGACTGCCGATCAGGAGGTCCTGGGTACAAGTCCCGGGTCAGGCACTACAAGATTTTTTAATTAAGATTTTCTAATAGTGGCTCGGAGTCTGGATTTGTGCCCGGTGCATGGCAATAGGCTCACCGCCTGTTCCGTAGCGTGACGTAACCGTAACCGGTGAGACGTGGAAGTGTTTTACACTCATCTGCCTACCTCTTCCGGATCTACAGGCGTGATGTTACGAAAGTATACATAATTGTATTAAAGTTAGTTTCTTTGCAATAATTTTTTTAAGCTATCCTTTTTTAAGATTTTAATTTTTAATGTTGGTACGAATCACTAACAACGAAGTGGGAAGAGTGAAGAGGACTGGCTCGCGTTCATTGATTGATAGATTGCGTCGATCGAATGTTGGGATGTTGTAAGAAACAACGTTTTAATCTGATGTCAGTTATAAATTCTTCTAATTCTTCTTAAAGACTTCCTATCGCGACGAGGAATGGCCTGGGACATATACCTACCTACTAGCCAGAATACCTGTAGATTCTAATAGGGACACTTAACCACCGTAACGCAAAGTCGCACATTATTAATTTATCACTTATGATCACTAACATTTCATCATTTTATTCAAAATATAGAATATACGAATAGATACCATGACAAAACAAAATAAGTTATACCTACTACTAACATAGTGGTGGCGTTCCATAAATCAAGCCTTATTTGTTCCACGAACACTGGTTCTATCTTTGCGTAACACCATAACGTATGTACTTCGTTCTGGACCCATGATCCAGACCGTTTTGGTGCTCATTTGTAAAGGTCACAAGCCGGCATCTTTATCCTTGTCCTACCCTGACAAATTGTTTGCAGTGAAGAGAAAAATAAAGAATAATTGTAGGAAATCCTACAATAATGTAAATAATTTTTTTCAAATACATATGTATATTTTCACGCCAGGTCTCTTAATGACGGAGCCGAGAACACCGAGTGTCCAATATTTGTGTCCTCACAAACCTGCCGCGCTTCGACCTTCAAAGTTACACTCGTACATGTTTTAAATGTCTAAAATGACTTAGATATGATATTACGTGTACCCTTACGTCCGCCGCTTCATGTGTGACCCCGCGCGGGCTCACGGAGGGCTTTCGAATATTGAATCCGGCGATGGACGATAACCATATTTCGGCGCCGCGGCGGCACTCGCGACGCAGACGGAGTGGCTAACGGAGCTTTTCTAAACGCGATTGTTTCAAACTATTAATTGCAGATCGTTCCACGGACAATGCACGCACTAACTAACAATGAAAACCGGAAAAATCTTTCGCATTTATGTAACACCTCATGACCCCTTAACGGTGTACAGTCGTTATTAATTATTTCAATCAAACGAAAGTTTTACCTTTTCCTTTAAGAACGCCCGAGTAATTAATTGTTTAGATAAACACTGTTCTGTGTAACTAGGTGTATTTATTTACTAATAATAATATTTACAATAAGTTCACACGGCGAAACGTACAAAATAATTTAAAAAAGGCATCCTACATGAACTGTGTCTTACTCAGACATTTGCTCATAATAATATAATTAGTTTAGAATCGTGGACGTATAAAAGCTACGAACAAATATATGAGACGATATCCAAAAGTTTTCTAAATAGCCCACGCGTGACGATATACAATTATCTAAAAGATAAGATCCGAACGTAAGAGAGCAAATCGACAACAATTAGTTATGTTTATGAGATGAGTAGGTACTAGACGTTCGAGACGAGGAGTGCGGAGCTGAATGACTCTGTTTCGCGGGCGGAGACGGGCGCGCCCACGCGCAGGTCAGAGCAGTGACCCGCGCTCACCTCGCGCCTGCTGGCAGCCCGTATTGTTCCACCTCGCGAGCTGCTCGCCGCCACAGGTAACTATGTCAAACAGGTTCACCAACGTAAAACGATTCTCATTTATCATCTTCCAAATTATAACCTTTATATGTCTAATTATTGTTATCACTATTATAGTACCATGGCGCCGTATCGCTTACGGGTTAGGCAGAGGTCGGCGATTGTCAAATATCTCTCTCCTTATGAACCTAACGTACTGATTATATATTAAATTATTTAATTATTATTAATCATACTAATAAAATTTTTTGTCTCATTAGCTAGCGGTGATATGTAAAATGCTTTTATAACAATATGACAAATAAATCTCACTCGCGGATACGCGCGGCCGCTACGCGAGACACTCAAATTAACTTTCATAATTAGAGGTGGAAGAACCACGACGCCCATCGCCTCACAAATTACACCTGCGTTACTAATTATGTCAGACGCGGATATTTTTTCTCACTTGTAATTCTTCACTAAATGGTAACCGTGTTAAAATTATATTTATTGCCGCCATCTGTCACCGCGGTAATGACTACCGTGCGAGATACATCACGCGGCCAACTCATCAAAAAATCAATCTGTTAGAGAGAGCGCCACGCGGCTTGGCGGCCGTATTCGCGGGACACAAGAGAAAGATTCAGAGTTACGCTGTTCTGCTGTGCTTTATGTGACTATATCCTACTGGCCACCAGTGCGACCACTACATCTAGACGTGCAGGCATGTGTTGTACATATCAAAAATATTAAAGAAAATCGAAAACGTTAAGATTAATGTATCTGGTAAAGATTACCTCGACTAGTGTAGAAAAATTTCATTTCGGAATCAGTCGTCTTGAACTTCAATAATTTGATTCCATTGATTAGTGATTCTCCGTTGATTATATGAAAATGGCATGTGACAAATGGCACGGCAATAGGCTCACCACCTATTCCATAGTGGGATGTATACTTAACTGGTGAAACGTGGGAGTGTACCTACTACACTCCTCTGCCTACCTCTTCCGTGATACCAGGCGTGATGTTACGTAGATAAACGCTACTTAGAATTGTCTATGAAATAGTTATCATAACAGGAGATGAAGTTACATTTATTACACCTATAAACAATTATTAAAGTAAAAAAAAAGAGTTACATCCGATGTACCGTTAAAGAAGCTATAAATTGCGCGTGCGTTCAAAAAAATAGCATGTTGAGTTGAGCCGGGTAAAGCAGAGCATTACAATCAATATTTTCGTTGTAGCCGCGCCACGGTGCTGAGCTTGAGTTATGAGCGTGCGGTTTAAACTTGCCGTATTATTAACAAGTTGTAAATCACTGATCGGAATTAGGAGCGCGGTGGATCGCCCGCACGGTGCTTGTTGTCGAGCTTTAACACTCCGACTCTGCGCGAAGCACATTTTTAACGTATGAGTACACCACCTTGGGAGTGTATCCTGCGTGAATTTACTCACTCACTAATGTACAGTCCTATGCACAATGCAAATGTTGATGCATGCATGTTCCGACCAACGCTAGCACTCACCCGAATCGATCAAATACTCGTAAGTCTAATACTGGCTGATGCTACGGTCAGAAGTCGCAAACGCCGGCGTGCGTGTATGAAGAGAGTGCTGATTGTAGAACAAGTTCTTCAGATCTAATGGAATAAATATATTTGGTAGCCGGTAGCTCTGTCTACCCTGTACGGGATCTGGCGTGATCATATTACAATCTTAATAACACAACATAAAAAACGCATTTATCTAATAAACGATGTCCACCCATACGAGTATTTAATTGATCCCGATGTATGGAGAACTGTGCGTCCGACTTACTTTAAATTTAGGAATTATATTCAATCCGCTACTCGTATGTAGGGGTCAGCTGAGATTTTCGGAAGATCGGACGGAGCTAATGGACTTTCGGAATTTCCACACTTAAGGAGGTTTAATGTGTTGAATTTTTTTATGACATTTCTGCGGATTTGAAGTTACACAACTGACATTATACATTGAGACTACCAAAAACAAAAACAAATATTTGTTTGAATGTGTTTGAAAACGTCACCTCTCTAAGTAAGTACTAAGCTCTAAGTAAGTGCCAATTAGGCAGAAAAAAGGAACGAATGTTTTGAAATATTTTGTTATGTTATTTTATTGTGAGATAAAAAAAATAAAGTAGATACAGAGTTGGGTACCTCCCTGTAACTTGTAGTATGTGAGTTATTAACCTACAGTTACAGTTTAAAATGTCTACAAAACGAATACTTTTTAACTTTAATATCATCCGAACGAAGCTTGATCATCCACCGAATAATAATAACGTAGTATTCTGATAGTTTTATTGCTAAATGTTTCATGAGTGTTACACATTATTATATATAAGCCGGCTTGACACACGATTGTTTGTTAGGGACGGCCCGGCGAGTTGCGGACCTATACCTATTGCGGAGACTCCGCCGCGGCCTCGCTGCAATCGGCGGGAGCTCCTGTACAAGAAGCTCGTATAGGTAATTCTATTAGTTAACTTACAATTAGTCGACTCACCTTTCTAACCGACAGACATATGTACCTACATTTTACATTCACGTTTAATCGAAGATTCGATTCTTGTAATTGTAGAAAATAATTTAATGTAATATATTTAACACGACACCAACTGCTTCCTACGACTGCACTCGCAGAAAATTCTATTAACCTCCAATACAATCTCCACACTGGTCTATTTATTTATTCTTTTAAAGTTCTACTTAAAATAGGCTAATATATTCTATCGTAGGTTTCTAGGCACTAGACCGATACTAAATACCAGTTAAAGGGATAAGGTATGCTCACTTTACACAGACAGATAGAATTACTTTCGTATTTATAATGTTACCATGACTTATTCTAATGACAGAGCATACAGTAATTAGACGATCAGATAACATAGCAACAGACAATTTCAAGTCGCGCTTGTGCGTTAAATATTTCTAAGCGGCGTTTTTTTTGCAGGTGTCCGGTCCAACTTGAGATGGGGAACATCATAAATAAAGATGGATTTAAAATTAAACACACCTCAACCTGCGCCTTCAAAACAATACGCACCTGAGCTCCAGTTGTTTTCGATTATTGAGAACGTCATGAATTATGAAGTGAGGAAACGACGCTTTTCTTACACATCACATTTAAAGGTTGCTGACTTTTTAAGGTTCGCTACATATTTGGTGGCAAATTTAATTTTTCTTATATAACATTATAAGTACATGTTTATACACAGCACGTTACGTTTGTGATAACGGTGATACCTGACACTCGGTGCACTCTGCATACTCCGTATGGAACCTGGCGTTATCACATAACATGCATAATAAAAACATTATTTGATCCCACGTACATGTGACATATCGTAACACAGCCTGAAACTATTGTTATATTTATTACTTAGACCTAGTAGGAAGTAAGATATTACTGGATCCATTACATTTGTATCATATCCTAGCATCTAAATGGTTAGAGTTGGAATGTTAGAAGTTGATAACATTAAATAAATTAATATTAAAAAAATACTTTTAAAACAAGCTTATTTACGCTCTAAAAAGATAAAAATAAGATTTAAATTACATTAAACCTATTCATTTTCCAATTACTTCATTACTATCAAATTATAACATTATTATACAATTTATGTATAAAAGCTTCTCTGTCACGTCACGTCTCATCCTTATTCTTACACGTGACTCAGTCCTGCATAATAACGTTAGACATAATCCCTAAGAATATGTACATAATATCTCCATAATAATACTTTACTAGATTTGTTTTAAATTATTATTATGAACAGTATTCGTTTAAAAATTAATTATGGCGTTGCGATAATGTCGATTAAAAATTAATAAATTAATTGTATTCCTGGCAACTTAAAATTACATTTTATATGACTATACGAAAAATATATTGAAAAGTGATTAAAGGAAATAAGTTTGCAAACCCCTTATAACGAAGAAGTGCTTAAATTTATTGCGCGAATATTTTTTCAAATTAAATCTGTAGTATATGACATTAACCTAGCGAACGACGCAAGCAATCTGTCTTCCGCGTAGCCACTTCGTCGATGTTATTCACCACACGAGAACGCCCTCCTTACGTCACATCCTCGTGCCATCCGGAACAAAAACACATTATATACTCAAATTACCGCTAACATTTATTTATTAGTCGGCCACGTCAACAGCTACTATATGTATCGCAGCGTCTCTCTTGTGAACACGCGGGTCAATCTTCGCCACGGAGACGTTCAAAACACTCTCTAAACCTAATTGATTCGATTAGTACGGAGTCAATGTTCATAATAATCATGTTGTTAAAAAGCTCATTTTTACAAGTAAATGTTTGGATTACAATGCCTTTTTAAAGGCACAGATGATAAGAGTAATGGACAGAGTTGTTAAGAAGCGTTAAAATTTCGAAATGCAGGAAAGCAGCGAACGTCAGCGCAAATGCATCACGCGCGATAATGAACTGGCTCGTGTGCACGACTGCGCTTGCGCACTCACATATAATGCACTGTTCGCGCCTTGTCGAGTCGTGCCACAATCACCCATTGCCATATAAAACATCGCTCCCCGCGCGGCTCTCCGCCGCCCCGGAGCCGCTCCGGAGCCGCCCCGGTCGACGAGTGCTCAGTACTGCATCGCCTATTTTAGTTGCAACAAATTATAATTTGCCACCACCACTTTAATGAAAATAAAACATTGCCCTAATTAATAGAAACATTATTCTAATCTTAAGCACTTGTTATCTTCCTAGTGTGAATATTATAAACAACCTGTTTATTAAAAACGATCAAGGAATCCACAGTTTACACTGGGAACAAAGTTGCAATGAAAATCGACGCCATTTGTGAACAAGACAGGATCTCGGGTTTCTTAAGCCGGCACCTCCCACGTGGTGTCTTATGCCCTTAACCTTTCGTGCGGCCGTATCGCGGTTTATGCGCCTTATAACGTGATCGCCATACAAGCGAATACGTTTGCGGGTTTTGTCTTAATTCGGAGCTCCAGCTTCCATTTCACGATTAAGGAAAAGTAAGATTTAAAATTATATGTTATATTCGAGTAAGTATGAAGAGTGACGAATGTGATGGAAGGGCGTCAGCTCGGTGCGGAGAGAGATACTTGGCGTTCTGGTATTGGCACCAAATACTCGTATCTGTCACGATTCATAAAGTTGTCCAAAACGGAAATTTAAATAACCATAGTATATATGTAAGTATACATAGTATTTATATTAATACTATAATAATCAATCGTTGTTAATACGCCATTTTTACTAACTGTACAACTACTGACACACCATACTCCACAGAACAGTTTTTGGAAGAACAATCACACGGGCCAATAGATGATTGTTAACGAAGTAACGTATGGGTAAGTACGACATTTTTCTTTCTTCATATTGTGTCACATTCTGTGCCCTCTCCCTACCCCGCACAGGACCTCGCTTGAGCATATCTATCTATATTGTGTCATTATATTTTAGGATTAGCGGACAGGATGAGCCGGGCAGGCTATTTATGATTAATTATATTATAAAAAAATTATAAAAAAAAATAAGACTCTTATACCTGTTGGTGTCATATATCATCTTCTTGTTACTAAAATAGAAAGGTGTATGTCTATTTGCAAAATATCTACCGATAAGTGGCCAGTACCAACAGTGGGCTACAGCAGGGCCGTCGCGCGTGAGTCCGAGACTCGTGCGCAGGTGCGCAGCGCCGCTGAGCCGCTGACGCCGAGGCACTTTCAAAAAACGTTGACGTAGTCCTTTTAAAGCAACATTATCCATTTAATACCTGACCTAAATATCAGGTTATATGCTTTCCATTACCAAAGAGATCTTGTTGAAATTATGTCTGATGCGAAATCACATCCTCCTTTTGCAATACTTACAATATTCTTGAGGTCGGATAAAACTTATAAATACTCAATTGTTTAATGATCATTTATTGAGTAACTAACGTATTTATATACTAGTTCATGTTAATTATTTACAAAAGTCAACGATCAGCAAATAAATCGCGTTAATAAATGCTATGATTCTACGTGGTGCCTCCGGAGGAATCGTGTGTGTCGGCTATGTCTAGCTACAGTTATCCTTTTGACGCATAAATCGGACTACAAAGATACCATTCTTAACTTATCCTTATCCTACTACTTAATTATAGACAAGATGGTAATTCAGTAGACCGGTAATTTGTCTTTACAATTTGAGCTACTCGAGGCGAGCTCTATAAATTGTGTATCTGATAGATAGAACAAGGTTTACGGCAACAGCAGGCAAGTTGAACAATAGCACAGATATGGAATATTTTATTTAGCCGTGTCGACTCTCCCACGCCATTGGATTCAATTATGGGGGAAAAGCAGATAGGTCGGCGCGCGAGTGGTCCGCTCGTGACCCGTAAATTGGAACAGTCCGTCGGTCGCCCTTGTTGCCCCGACCGCGCGGCCGCACCCCGCGCGCCCCCGCCCCGCGCGCTGCCCCACGGCCCCGGCGGGCCCCGACGGCACGGTACACACCGTAACGGCACCCAGTTACACATCTCCTCGCTACGCCATCACTTGACGCACATCCAATTAACAGTAACGACAAGTGTCAACGCTACTATTGCCGGTACGTCGTCGAAATGTTTTAACGGCATTGAAACAAAATACTCATCCGGCAATCTTTACGTATTATATATAATAATAACATTACGTTGTAACAACCACCAAAAATTTGATAACAAATGTTTATAATGTTATAAGGAAAATCTTTCCACGTTTCTTTTACTGTATATTAAATCGTCACCAAAAAATAGTAAATCACGCCTATAATCCCCGAAGCGATAGGCATTGGAGTGAAGTACACCTCCCAAGTTTGTCCAGTTACATCCCACTATGGAAGGAGGTTGAGCCTTTTGCCATACACCGGGCACAAACCCAGGCTGCAAGCCACAACCAGATTTTTTTTACGAGGAATTCTATATTTAAAAAGACCAATGGGCGACCCGGGATTTGAACTCAAAACCTCTCGATGAGATAGATTGTTACAAGCTATAAAAACTAGTAAGTATATTTAATAATAACATACCCAACTGTACGCTAATGTAAGTTAAACGTTAACTGTCAATGGTGTCTACAAGAAAGAAATAATGATCATTAACAACAATACATTCTAATGTACGTGTAATAAATTGGCACCCGTATTAAATTAGCTAATTAAACTTGACTTTCAATTAAACTAGTTTGTACGAAACATGATACGACTTGGCCTAGACTACAAGCAAAGCGAAACTAACCAAATATGAATTATCTTACAACTTAATCTGAGGTTATAGAACAACCGCAGTTTCGTAAACCTGTAAATCTTTCTAATCTGTGGCCAACTGTTACAATTTGTTAAAGCGACTAATATTACTGCTAACAGTGGTTGCGTAAGAGAATTCGGTTGGATTTAATTGTCTCTGACGATATAATTCTTACATCCCTAATCCGCTCGCTCAGCGTAGCAATGATGGGCAGAAGCTCCCTTTAGGTGGGCTATGTCCAGCAGTGGACTGAGACACGCTGATGATGGTTTGCAATTATATTCAAATCTTAACGATTTTTTCAATACTCACTCGTTTTAGAAGATTTCCTCTTTTCAGAAGTAACTAATTATTAAAGCATAGTGTACATATTAAGAATAGGTAGATGCTCAGTCTCAAAGCACAATGGGTCGGAAACCGACTGTAAAGCACTCGTGTTATGCTTATCGGTTCGTGCACGTCACGCACACGAGCGGCGAACTCTGCATCGCGTTTCGTCTCGTTTTTCTATCTTAATTTATGCTCTAGAAAATTGTTTACTCAAGGAAGTGATAATTAAATATGTATAACAAATTTTTGATTAAGCCATCTACATAACTAAGAGAAGATGATAATTTATAAAAAGAAATAGAATAGTATGTTGAATACTTTCCAGAAATTAGAAATTGTGAGGCATGGAGAAGTGATTACAAACATAAATGAAGCAAGCTGCCGCCTAGGTTAGCCAAATAGGCTTCGCGAGCAGGCTATCGGGCGCTGCTAACAGGTGCGCGCGCCATGTTCGGCGCCCGGCGGCCGCCGCACAATAGCGCGGCCATCTAAACGAGCGCGGCTACAGAAATTCAAATCATAACCACTCTCTAAACAAGCGGCTCTTATTTGTTAGAGCCCCTTTAAGGCTTATAAACTGTAATGCAACACGCAACAATAAATGTGCTTAGCACTAAATACGTATAAGTATTACATACGTATACGGTAACTATGTAATATGTTACTATATGCGACTACATAAATTAGATACGTTCGCACTCTATTCATCAACAGACTGATATTTGTGCAACCGCAGCTTGACCACAAAGCTTGATTCCCAAAATTTATAACATATTGCTTCAGTAGTAACAAACACGTGGACGTCGGACGCAGTTAATTACTACAGTTTTTTAATGTGCACTTCAAAATTAATGGGCACATTCAATTACAACTCAATAATATTTATAAAGTGACCAGCTATTCCATAGTGGGACGTAAACTTAACGAGTGAAACGTGGGAGTGATACCACACTCCTCTGCCTAACACTTCGGGAATTATAAGCATGATATGACGTTTTTTAGAACAAAATAAAGGATAAACATGTAAATATATTTTTATATTTGACGCTCGTAGAATTTGTGTCATGAATTTTTAAGACGCTATCAACAGAAACCCGCAACGTCGGCTCAATACTTCACTGTGTCGGTACGTGAAATAGAGAGAGGTAAGACAAAGCACCGCATTAATCCAGCTTTAGAGCGGGAATTTCTTCTTGAGGGAAGTGTCTCCTGAGTCTGATTTGTTAAATGACGCCGATTAACCTGTCAATATCACAGTGCAATCGATTGAGATACTGTCTCGCGTATAATGATAGCTTATTAAACACGTACCTACCATATCCGATGTATTACCTATAGAGAGAGAGAAAGAAAAAATCGTTAGGTTATAGCTTTTTAATATGTACAATTACGAAAATAAAATAGATCAAATACAAAAGAAATGAACGAAAACAAAACAACATAACACTCAGTTATAATGTTATTTTCTTGTACCGGTAATTGTCCGGTATCAGTTGTTTGTGAGTAAGCGGTATTGAGGCGCATATTAAGGGGAGCACCTCGCACAATAAATACCTACAATTTAAAGCATATTCATATGAATATCTGTCGGTTATCTGTTTTATCTTTTGAAATTTGTCATAATTCTCGATAAGCAATGTGAGTATATACGACCAAAGGTGTTTTAAGTTCGTAAGACTGACCAACTTGCGCCTCTCGATCGGAGTTTGTCAGTGGCGACTTCGGATAGATAAACATTGGTTTTCTTCAATTTTATATGCGTGAGTTAAAATTTAAAGGATATGCCTCTGAGCCGAATTTTAGCAACTGCATTGACGCAGTTGGCGTATTTTCTAAAATCAGGCCCGCCAATTTCTGATGAAGTTTTTTTGACAGTGACTTGGCACAATATTAGATATAGGAAGTCCTTTTGTGTTTATTGTTAAAGACTGTGAGCGATCCTATCTTTTGCTGCTTAATAATCACAACTCAAGATCCTTCAATTATAAAATTTTATGTCGGACCGTTACAAATGTCCAATAAATTCGAAGAAAACTGTCTATTGTATTAATAAAAGTTGTTACACACGACGATACTAAAATCAGATCCCACAAGTTCTCGAATCGAATTATTGTCATATAATAAAATTAGAAATAAATTAACTTCATTCGTAATGAAGTTCGAAAGCTCCACGTTTATGACATTAGATCTTCTCGACGATCTCGGAATAACTACTTCGTTAATGTTACTTCATCAGATATTACCTACCCATTAGGTACTAGTAAAGTTAATAACACAGTCCTTTATACGATATCAAACTTAGATATCTAAGTGGCACTTAAATTACGCTCAACAAACATTTATCCAAGGAGCCGTATTCGTGGAAACATTTAAATAAGAAGGTATTATTTACGGAAACGTAAACAGTGGACGGTATTTAGAGGGGCATGAAACCGTAAGCAGACATTAGCCAGTTAGTAATTATGATTGCTGTAATGAGCGTCGTCTGCCCCTCGCTCCTCAGGCGCATACTTCTAACATAATTTCGAGACGACGCCAGGAATGCCTGCTCCATCCAAAGAATCCTCGGTTTCTGTTGTAAGAAATAGTGTTGCGCGCAATCGTCAGGCGCTGTATGTTTATTATTAAAATAACTTTTCAATTTATTCTTATAATTTTGTTGATTGTCGTTACTTTGTGAACATTGTTAATCTCATTCTCCTGTGTCGTAGCTGCATTGTTCCGCTGTAGCTCACGTTACAGTTACGAGTATGTTCGGGCGGCAGCAAACACTCGTAATTTCCACTGCTCGTTTGCTATTTTTTTTTATCACTTAATACACTTTCAAATTTGTCTGTATCAAATATTCACAAATTTATGAAGCTCCGTGATATTTTTAATTATAGAAAAAAAACCATGTTAGAGTGTAATCCGTGTTAGAGTGTAATCCGTGTTACAAGCTATACGAGATTACGTAGATAGGCAGGTCGGGCCGGCGACAAAAAGTTTGCAAAAGCCCGGACGCCCGCGGCTGTCGCGTGCCGGCGCGCAATTACGCCGAGCGGCTCGCGAGCACGCTGGCTAGTCGCACAAGTTACTCGTCAATTTTAATTGTCACCGCCACCGCTACTACAGACACTAACTCGCATACTCACCTCTGTTTACTTGCCGCTATAGAGATAACTTTACAGAACTTCTATACGCAAATGCCGTGGAAAATAATTTCAAATGTTTTCAAGAAGAAATTAACTTTTATAGGTCAAAATATATGACTACTTAATACGTAGAGATAGCGAATTATCAAAAATAAAAGTAACATCACCCCTGTAATCCCTAAAGGGGTAGGCAGCGGAGCGTAGAATACTCTCACGTATCACAAGTTACGTTCATGTCCCACTATGGAATAGGTGGTGAGCCTATTGCCATGCACCGGGCACAGATCCAGACTCCATACTGCTACTAAAAAATCTAAATTAGATTCTAATTTCCGGCCTGAGATTTGAACCCAGGACATGACTAACAAGGCAACAAAAATATCAATAAATTTTTTTATTATTATTGTAAAACTTGTTATGAACGCATTTTATTAAAGACAACTACTCTTACTCCTTTCGAGGAAACGATTACACACTGTAATGCTAAATGATTATTACTCACTTTTTACTTTAGATTATAGTGGGTTTTAGGGCACGATTACCCGTGCATATGAGCATATACATAATGTATAGATGTATACAAACTTGTTACTTTTAATAGTTTTAATATATGTAGATGCTCTGATATGACACCTACCCATAGCTAAAACATGCAGAGCAAAAAACTTAAAGCGTTGCATAAAAAGGAGTCGTACAAGATTTCTCTGCATAATAATAAGCACGATCTGGGTCTTAATTATGTTATCATTCAATGACGAGCACGGAATGATTCGCATTCATAAATATTTAAATATGGTATGTACATCGGAGCCGTCAAGTTGTTCGCGGAAAGGAGCAGGCGTGGTCGCGGCGCGAGTTCGTACCGCCAGACCATTGTTCGCCCAAACTGGTACCGGCCTAGGGATTGCTTTACTACTTGTATTTAATTACCGCTGACGTTTGAGTTCCCGCAGGCTTCGACCGCGCAGAATAACACATTTCAAAAGTATTAAAAAGTATCATTTGAAAATAATGAACAGATATCAAATTAATCGAAAGTCAGTATTGGCCGAACCGCGCGGCCTACAGTAAATATTGTCAAAATAAAGATTCGTAATTTATGGAAGTCCAAGCACGGGTAATAAATGAATCGAGCAATAAAAAATTAATCACATCGTCGACTTTCCCTCAATGCGCGCGCTGCTTATTCATGTTTTATTACGAATATGATTGTTTAATTTGAAACGATGCAGAAAGCTTTATAGGCGCAATCGAGTAGTGTTCATATAAATACACCTTTCGCGAGGTTCGTTGTACCTACATGTAGTAATTGATACTAAAAGGAGGAATATTTTCATTGTTCACGTCTAGTGCGGCGTTCAAATAATTGAAAATAGTAACGGTGTGATTTATGCAAATCGATAGCTTGACGTTCAATTTAAACTGTGAGGCACGTTGCGCCCGCGGCGCTGTCGGCCATTAGGCGCGTCGCAGGACACGCGGTGCCTCCGCCTTATCTCGTGTATCGGCCGTGTCTCGCGACACCGCGACACTCGCTATCGGCGCTGTATCGCGCTCCATACTCGGACCCTCGCACCGTCACCTGTGACGCGCGACGCCCGACCACCACTGCCACCACTCGGTCAAGGTTATTGCGCTCTTTGAAAAAAACATCAAATTATGTATTAACTCATATTGTTTTATGTACGGTACTCGTTAAACGTAATATCACGCATGTAAGCCCGGAAGGTACCATATCCCACGTTTTCCCAGTTATGTTTATGTCCCACTACTCCCACTATGAATTAGGGGGTGAGATATCCAGACTCCGAGCTCTTACTAGAAATTCTAAATGAGAAAAAATGATTTTGACCTCAGAAGCTCTTATTCTGCAGTTAAACTTGCAGCCAACACGACCAACGAGGTAGGCAGATAGGCAACAAAGCAACTGTATATATACGAAAGCATTCAACACGATTAGACGTAATAATATTAAATGATTAAGCATTCTATTATTAGACACCGAACACAAACTGTCCCTTACCTACAGAGTGAGTCATGGAGTCAGTGAAAGTCTAATAGCTAAGGTTCGATTAAAATAGCGAAATTTACGGCACCTGACAAACATCAATTCACCCAAGAACTCCTGCGCGGTGTATTGCCTTCGTATTTTGATACTGACTCACATCACACAATACTTCAAATGTAGACTGCATAAAACGGTGGATACACTTAGCTCTGTCAGTTTTCGAGTTACAAATGACAATTACGTTTGGCTAGGGTGCCCATGATAAAGGTCAAGAACAAAGTGAAATTCGTTCACGTTATGATATTACCCACGCAGTAAAATGAGCTGCGCCTTCACAGACATAATATCACAGCTACGTATGTGTAGTTTAATACTCGAATAATTAACATTCATTAGTATTATTTAATTTCACCTTATTACTGCTAAAGTCAATTAACGAGTATAATAGGATTGGTGTATCTAGAATAGGGAACCGTTCTTTCTTAGCTACTATCAAATCAGCACAGCAGACGTATCAAGACAATGCAGCATCGCGAGCACGTGGGTGTCGGCTAGTTGTTTATAAATTCTTGAAACTAAATTATTATTTTATTTGTTTCTGTTCTGTTACATTTTTTTCAATTCTTTGGTATCGCTTTGTTCATTTCATTATCATGATCAGTCCGTTGCGGGCCACAGCTGAACATAGGCCTATACTGAGGGGTCGTAATCCCATCATTGACTGGCCCGTTGCCGTTGGTGCAATGGTTAGCGAACCTAACTGTTGCGCCGGGGGTCGTGGGTTCGATTCCTAACTAGAATAAATATTTGTGTGATGAGCACAAGTATTTGTTCTGTCTGGGTGTAAAAAAAATACCTATTTAAGTATACATTTATATGTATATATGTAGTTTATCAGCCGTCTGTATTACATGTATCCCGGACAGCACTGGAATTAATTATAACCACCAAATGATATGTCACAAATCGTTGTGTTTTTCATTTTTAAACCCAAATTTCACTTTGTTTTTATATATTTTGTTTATATTATATTTTGGCATACAATTTATAACCGAGAAAAATTTGTGTCCTCGCAAGGGACAAATTTTCAAGACATAGGGGTTATATTTCATGGCTACAATTTCATGTTTTCGAAGTGTACTTATGTCTCTGATGTGAACAATAATCGTTTAACACTGGTGCCCGAGTGACAGTGAGGCAACGGTCAGCCTAGAACTTGTAGCCGCCAAATGACGTTAAATAGGTTCAAATGAGCTTCATTGGGGTCCTTTGTTGTACGTTTGAGAACGGCCGCTTGCGCCACGTGTTTCTTCACCGCAGCGGCAGCG
>DWTO01000746.1:0-19072 GCA_018244755.1 Jemadia pseudognetus | reverse complement strand
ATACCTGTGCTCATCACACAAATATTTATTCTGGGTGGGAATCGAACCCACAACCCCCGGCGCAACAGTCAGGTTCGCTAACATTGCACCAACGGGCCAGTCGAAGTACCAAGTACATATTAGATTGCACCAGTATATTATGTCAGTGAAGGCGCGCAGGACGTTGAAGGCCGCGGGTTGCTCGCGGTCCTTGGTCCAATTCTCGTCTAACTACTATCTAACACCTGCGTTTTGTACTTCCGATTTATTGTAAACATCTTATTAGTTTTCCTAATTTTACTCATACGAAATCATATACTACACATACATATCCTCACGCCTGGTCTCTTGCGGGGTAGGCAGAGAGCACGGAGTGCCAAATACCTCTATTTTTGCACACCTGTCGTGCCTCTTCCACATTCATCACTCTCTTCTTCTTCTTCTAGAGACTTCTAACGTCCCCATCAGATAAAATCATATACTCTTTACATAAAATACATAACTGATGATTACGTCTAATAAAAATAGTATGTTCGTAATTCAATATTTGCAATTAAGTTTAAAATTAAATGACACATTTTTGTAATTTAATAGCTTAGCAATATTGTTATTAAATGTTAAATGATTAACGATGTTGGTGCGAGGACTTACTATTACTTTGTGATGATATAATCGTAATTGCAAATGTTAATTTCAGAATGATAAAGGAATCGCCCTCCGGCCAAGTGGGATGACGATCTGCGAAAGGTTGTACGCAGAAGTTGGGTGCGACAAGCCGAGGTCAGGCGCGATGGCGCTCTCTAGGCGAGACCTATGTCCAGCAGTGGACTCAGAAAGGTTCATGATGATAATGGTGGTGAAAGGAAAGTGATCGTTCTTTTAATCAATTGACTTGAATTTTTACATGATTCTGTAAGGGTTAATAATAGTAACAGCCATTTTAAAATTGCGGATTCCGAATATATCTTTTTAGGTTAAGATCATGTGATTTATGCGGAATCATTCGCATTTTGATCAGATATTTCAACTTAGTAAATCTAAAATTCATCGTAGAACATTATTATGTTGTAACTAAAGTAGTTAATTATTTTTTTACGTTGCCATTATGCTAGATATTAATTAATTTTGATAAGAATTAAGGTTTTATTTTGATTATTACCTCTCGATAAGTATATACCGTCGGTAAAATGAATGTCAGTAACAAATTATAGTTCTCTGTCGTACCTACTGTATAACGCATTTTGTATTTGAAGTATTATGTGTGTGTGATGTGAAGTGTAGTGAAGTATTATGAATAGTATAATCAATATCGTATGCGTTAAAATGTTTGTTATAAATAGTTTTAATAACATTTACATACTTTCTATATTTAATTATTGATTCGAGGATAATTTCGATGTAAACATATATTTCGATTTCGATGTACCTAAGCATATTCAATATGCGATGTATTACTTAAAAATGTTTATTAAAAAATTGCGTATCCCAAATACAAATAAGATGTGTGTAATTTGTTTAAAAGAAAATCGGACACAGAACTTGGTCTGATTTGGACCTTAATATTTTCAGAGGTCGTGAATACGTGACTTTTTATAAAACCTTGACTCCTATTTTATATGAGTTTTTACAAGATAAAAGCTTATTTCTGAATATCTTAACTCGATTAGGAATGTGTTTATTTATTTTATCTATATGTGCTCTTTATGTAGGTACCCTGTAAGAGACCTCACGTGAAGATATGTATGTATGTATCCATTTATTGAATAAGTCACTAACATTCTGTACACTATTACATTTGGTGCGGGCATTACTAGTGTTGACTGACAGTAAATATTTCACGCTAAGTGCAAGAAGAGTAAAGGCGACGATAGCATCCTTACATCACATTATTGATTTAAAAATTATAAAAAAACAACTTTGCAAAAATAGAAAAATATAAGTGAACACTAAGAAGATGAATTTATTACAATTCAATATACGTACATTATAATTAATCATTAATAATTTAAAAGTATTTGTGCATTAAATTTTTTTTTAAATTATTTATGCAAGAAGCTTTTTATTAGAAAAAAGGATAAGAGCAAATTTTAACTACTTCAAAGTTTTTGACCATTGTAGTACACGGTAGCCTTATTGAGGCAAGCTTACTACATACATAGCTTGCCTCAATACGACTAGATCCACCTAAACTAGAAATAGTAACGATAACATCGTAATGATAGAAGTAATTTACCAAAATAACCAGCAAGAGTGAAATAATTAATACATCCGACCGGTTGTTTAGTTTAGAATGTGGACTAGAAAACAAGGCGATCTGCTATCGATAAATATAAATGGATTAAAATATTTGACGATTTCATTCCGACAAGCACGGTGAGAGGATTGTTTTGGAAACGCTTATTAAACTTTAGGTAGTTTTTTTTACTTACCTTTTCCTACCCTATGATCAATGATGATGATGATGAAGATGTAATATATTGATGTAATATATTGATGCGAGACGGCGCGTATGAATCACGCATGCCCGCTTCGGGCATACCCAAAACAACAGATCAGGAAATACGCAAAAGAAAATACACAAACAAGTTATTAAGGTGTAAGATTACGTTATCGTTACAAATACCCGAGAAATAAAAACCCAGTGCAAATGTAACAGATTAAATAATAGAATTAAAATGAAGTCCGGCATGTCCCAAATACACTGTCAATGAAAATGAGATAAAACAATGAGTATACTGTCGCAAATATGTGGAAGTAAAGAAAATAAATGCATGTGTTATTATCATACAGGTATTTATTATAGGTATATGTATATGTAGTAGGCGAGCCAAGCCAAAGGTCGTCTCATCCATAGACTGAGAAAGATAATGAATTTGGTGTTCGTTTCACTTTTTAAATTCTTGTATCCACCCATGTACATCAAATGCAAGTTCTTTCTTATTCTATCGACGCGACATTTTCACTTACATACGTATATTATCTCTATGGTTGTTGTAAACGTGCAATTATTTAAAATGAAGGAAAAACGGTGCTTGTATTTTTTGTCATTTTATGATTCTTTGTTGGCTGTGTCATAGTCTATTTTATATCACTTGATTACTTTGGTCGCAGAAATTAACTAACTCATATTTGTTAGGTAAATCCGCCAGTCACTGCTATCAAGGCTGCGCCGGTCATTAGGATATTATGTATCTGTTATGATTATAGGCGTAGATGTTTTTATTATGTATATAACAGATTTTTTTCAACTTTATTGTTTAAATAAATACTTTATTAATGTTCTGTTTTACCCATGGTATTGGAAAAAAGGACAGACCGGAAGTCAAAAATTATACTTTTAATAATAAGATTATGGCAAATTTCGCGGAGTCTAGACCACTCACTATTAAAAGTAATATTGTATATTATAAAATAACGTAACTTTACGCGTCTTATACCCGAAGAGGTAGGCAGAGGAGTGTTAAATACTAACATTTCACCAGTTACGTTTACGTCCCACTATGGAATAAGTGAAGAGCCTATTGCCATGTACCGGGCACATATCCAGACTCCGAGCCACTATTAGAAAACCTATTTAGAATTATTTAGAATCGATTAGTAATTTATACGGATATTATATCCGTTATGTAAATTAATTAAAATGGCTGCATAATTTATCTTATTAAATTGTAAAATATAATTTCCTGCAACGGTGAATGAAAACATTGCGAAGATACCTGTTCCTGTCGCGTATGCGTTCCGGTTCTCCATAATGTTCTTCAATTGTTTTTAACTCCTTTGTCAGCATTAACAAGACGATTTTATTGTCTTATACATTTATCAAAATAGATTCCCCGTCCAGCGGGTCGTAGTGTCACATCCCGTAAAAATAATGATGACGATGTATATTAATAGACTTTAAAATCTCATACTTATATAGATCATTACGTACTTATAAATTCGGTTAAATTGTGCGTTTTTAATAAAATCTCGGGACTGTGAAATCGAGATAATAACGTTTTGGGGCAACTTCACACATGACCACCTGATTCCAAAGTAGTCGGAGCATATATGTATGTATACGGTGACCTCATAAGCATATAGACGTACATGTATTTTTGAGCAGACACAGAACAAATGTTCATAGCTTTTATATATTTACTCTGGGTTGGAAACGAACCCACACTCAGACTCAGCTGTCAGGGTCACTTGCCTCTGAATCAACGGGCCAATCAAATATTACAAGAAAGCATTTCGTTTTGAGTACTTTTATTTCTTGACTGCTTATGTACTCACTACGTTGAGTGCTTATTAAATACCTGTGTATGTACATAAACGTAGTTTAAAGTACGCATGTACATACCTACTTTCAAGACATGTAATATGGTACATTACAATTTATAGCAATCTTAACAGTATTGTAAAGCTCAAACTAATTTTTTTAGTTCTAGCAGTTCAGGTTACAGAACTACTCATAGTTTATGACAAACAAATCATAATAGGGGAGTCTCGGTTAGAAAGACAGTCTATAAATAAAATAAATTTTCAAAGACGTTGAAGATACACCGGCGGACGTAGGTTTGACGTGTAACGAGTAAAAAATTGTCATTGTTTAAAGCGACATCTGAGCGTTGGTAATTACTTTAAAATTACGAACAAATTGTAGGTATAAGTATATTATTATCCTTGAACATTGTTCTTGTGGTTTTAGGTAGAAATACCATGTAACTCTTAATGTTTAAATTTTAAGAACTGTTTTGTTTTGTCTCAGGAAGATGATTAAATATTCTTGAACTGTTTAACTGTTGTTTCTGTTTCTTAACATTTCAAAATGGCTTTATGTTAATTATCACTGACAAAGCTTTAAGGTTTGTGACAAATATTTAGAAAATAGAATCCTTTTCCCAAAATATGGTACAAGATTTTCACTAAGTTTATTCTTATTTTCAATAGACTTAACTTTGGAAAATATCATTACAACGCTATAAACATGTTTTAAATAACAGAAAAATTAACCAACTGATCTTTAATATTGTTATATCATACCAATGCACTTGACATAGATTATACATATAAACTATAAACATTTAATTTAAAATTATGACTCAACATAGTTTTATACAAACGAATTAATAAACAACAATAAGTAAATAAACAAAAATACAAACCATAAATCCTTTTGATTTTCTTCATGCACTATTCCATTTTCTTGTATTATACACTAACTAGTATAATTTGAACGATTATGCTATAAATTGTCATATTGGATTTAAAAAAAAATTAGAAGAACAGGTGCTAAAAAAGTGGTAATAGTTTGGTGCGATGTCAGTTTCGGTTTTCGAACGTTGGTGCGCCTGCGTTCGGAATAACGGCGCGAACGCGAATGCTCAATACAAGGGTTAGTTTTCATTAGCGTTTGCGAGTTTAGTGACTGACATTCTGCTACGCGTTCTACCAGTGACTAACAAATCGCGCTTGGTATGATAGATGTTATTCGCTCTACGGAACAGATGCGATAAAATTGTCTGCGAATCATTGTGAACATCGAAGATAGAGTGAACCACGTCAGGCATGTCAAGTAGCCTTTGAAGCCACCTGAGTTGACTTGGCTCATATTTAACGGAAATACAGGAACGTAATGGTACATATTAGGGGAATATTGAAAAGTTGTTTCTCCGAGTTTCATATACAAAATAAATATCATAGGTCACTTAGACAATTATCATGATAATTAAACAAGTTTAAAATCCAAATATAACAGATGTACACTTTCTAGCTTGTAATATCTCATCGACGTTGATACAAACGGTCTTGCATTGACTGCGGTAGTTAACTCACCTTGATATAATGTTCGCAAAAACTACACAGAACAATAAAGTTGTTGGTACACTGAACTGACGTAAAAAAGGATTTGCTCTAAGTTTCTCCTACGAAACGCAAAATATTGTTCTAATAAAGCCATTACTCTGGCTCTGTGCCACTGGTTTAAAATAAAAGGTGAATTAAACGACATTGTAATTAAAAAAATATAATATTCCTATTGTTCATAGAAACGCTATGTGGTTAGTTGTGGCTGTTGTTTTTACAAGCCCTAGTTAAAAAAATACGACGGGCGTATTGATTCTTTCTCTTGGGCACTGAAGTCTTTCAACAATTTAGAGAAAGACTAGTGGATGGAAGCATAATATGCAAAAAATTATAAAAAGTTTACTCCCATTTTGTCATTTTTCAACTTTTAGTCGTTCCACTGTTGGAGTCACGTTTCTCTCTGCATGAGAGGTTTAACGCCGCAACCTACCACGTTAGCTAAATGCGGGTTGACCGTTTTCACACACTTTACACAACATTTTTTCTGGAGAGCTCTAAGGGACGCCGTTATGTTTTCCTTCGCCGTTATATTCATTCATAAAACGCACATTTTTTGTAAGCAGGTGCCCGCCATGATTTAATCCCAGAATACCTGAATTAAGAGTATGAATGTTACACCACTAGGCTACCACTGCTTCATACTTCTATTGATTATAAATACAATATAGGTACAAGTAACATTACTGTGATAAAATAGAAAACCAGCGTCCGAGTCCGGAAATCGCGGCTGCGACGAGTGTTACCTCAGAGCTGGTAACGGTTACGGCGCGTGAGGTAACAAGAGCAGAGTGGTTTGGGCTCGAGCGCGGCAGAACTGCTATTTTCACGACAACTATGTAATTGGTATGGTGCCATAGGTAAAAACGCGGCTATACAATAAATCGTGTAATTTATTTATTTGGACAACTAACATGAGTGAACATTATGACGTGTATATAATTATTTTTACAATAAGTTACTAAGTTGTTTTAATGTCGGGTTGGATGAATTACTTTAAATTGCGAAGTACAAAACGGTGTGGCAACACAGTATATCTCGCGTATCCGCTCTTAGTAGCTCACCAAAAACATAATGGCCGACAGATACAGACATAATGCAGTTGCAAAACGACACATTAAACAAATGAACGGAAACTTTTTAAACTGCACATTGGATGTCTGCACTCGGGCGGCTATATTGCACCTGTGTCGTTTCTGAGGCTGGTTTTCATTTTTATTTGGTTGCTACAATAAAGGGGCTGGCTTGCTAACTGTTTGCTGCCGGTCTGTCAATACTAGCCTTAGCTTAACATACAGTTAAAGCCAAGATTGCCAAGAGAGCAAGCTATGCCAGCAGGTATGAAGTTAGAGTGCTATTAACATTTTATAGGCATCCACATGTTACAGAACAGGACGAAACGGTCCATTAAATCAGTTCTGCTACAGACTGCGAAAGAGTAGATACCCCTGCCGGCATCTATTTTACCCGATTCATACAACCCGGAATTTTTCAAGACAACAGTGAGTGGGCACTTTCTGCGCAAGCGTGCTACATAGTAGGGTGGGCTTTCCATTAGGTGGAAAAGCAATGAAACGCGAGGCTGTTGCTAAATAAATAAGTGCCAAAGATTCTTTTACCTTAACAGTTGAGCTAAGATCTCCTGGTATGTCATTAAATCCTCCCTTAAACCAATCTAGGCTTCAAAGCAACACACCTTATTATTCATTGTTGATGTATTCAAAAGCATTAAATTTTTTAGTTTCATATTGCAAGTGAAGTATAATTATATACTGCATACTGCAATAGCGAGTGAATATTGTGAAACCATGCGTCCTCTTATCTAGCAGCCCCAATCTGACACTGACCAACATCGTACAGATGTAGTTAGTAACGTATTGACTTGTTTAACGCTAACAGTTAGTGCACCGACCAAGTAGCAGCGAGAAGTGAATGAGTCTGGAAAACATAATTCAATATAGGTATTCAATGTCAAACTTATGATTAAAGATTTGCAAGTTGAAATATTAAGACGATTGTTTTTTAACCGCTTCTGAAATGTGTATGAAAGGTTGCGGAGGCTTAAAATTAAATATGTTTTAACGTAACATCACGCCTGTGGTCCTCGAAGAGGTAGGCAAAGGAGTGCAGTACACTCCCACGTTTAACCAGGTACGATTACGTCCCAGTATGGTATAGGTGGTGAGTCTATTGCCATACACCGGGCAGATATGTAAACTCCAAGCCACTACTAGAAAATCTCAGTTCCAGTAATGCCCGAGCCAGGTTTTGAACCTAGGATCTTTCGATCGGCAGTCGCACTGGCAATTAACACAATCAACGAGTCAGTCAAATATAATTAAAATTCATTGATTATAAATTTGTGAGCCAACATTGTGTGGAAACTTGCATTGTTTAGACTTAAGAGTTATACAGATACAGAAAGAAAGAAATTCTACATGTTTCCAATAATATAAACCGTCGCCTAACGTAAAATGTGCATACGCCTGTTATATAAACATCGATTCTCATCCGGCATCGAATCCGAGACTCTACGCACTAGTTAGTAATAGTGTGAGCGATGTTACACGCAACTCAAATTTCATAATACGTCAGGATCGTTCAAAGTCACGGCTCAAGGTTGTGAGGTGGCAAATGAGTGATCCCAATTGGCGCCATTAGCTAAGTGATGTCGATGAACAGTTAAAAAGCAGTTGCCATTTCCATTACATTATGTATGTATATATGTATATTTGAGTGGAGACCGATGCTGGTGTTGTATCGATATTATATTAAAATATCGTAGCTAAAGAAAATAAAATAATGTACTGATATATAACAGATTACGATTTAGCCTTCAGTCTTACGATTTTGAAATCATGTTCTCAGACATCTATATTAAATACAGTAATAATTATTACTATAATTAATAACAAATGTGTTTCGTTTTCAAACGGAACACTATCGCGCATGTACTCGTAAATATTGAGAGGGTTTATTCAATGTAACGATTGAGATTATTTCTTATGGAGTTCACATATTTAAATTAAATTAAGTTTAGACTTTTTTTTAATAGGTATGTATATTACAAATTATTAAAACTATATTAAAATTATTTTATACTAGGGTATGTATTGTTACAAATTATTAAAAAGTGTTCTCAAACATATTTCATTTTTAACAGAGTATTCAGCTTGTAAATATTAGGAGACTTTATTCAGCAATGTAATGTATCATTGCAATTATGGCTCATTTAAGGAAAGGTTTGTAAGGAAGGTAGATAGGTTATGGCAAGAAAGTAGCAAAGGTGAGTAGTGAAGAGTAGGAAATAGTAGAGTACAGAGTAGTTCTATGAGCTACTCATATCTGAAAAAACCTAGTGAATAAAACGAATTGTATCGATAAGGTTCATTTATTTCTGTTGTTAACATTAATAGGTTCACAATATATCATCATCATCAGCCTATTTCCGTCCACTACTGGACATGTCACTTTTCCTATAGCACGTCACTGAACTCAATTATTCGTTTTTCTCACCCAATCAGTGCCAACCACTTTGCCTGCGTAAAATGGACCATACCATTTTCTTAGTGCCAATTTTGAATAGTCAGCATTGAATTTTGAATAATCAACAAAATTCAATTGCTTTGCTTACCTGTTAAATACGTTTGGATTAATGCTGTTAAATGAATCATGTCGATTTATTTATCTTTACACTGTTGGATATTCGTATCCATGAGACTCGCTCATCTCATCAGTACGAGGATTAAGACCGTAGTTTGTCACGCTCTCAATATGGGGGTAGGCAAACAATAAAATCAATATTTTAAATTGCGAACACTCGTAACTGGAACGTTACGTGGCCGTTGCGACACGTTCGGAACACAAGGTTAAATAAATACAAAAAGGTTTTAGTGCAACGAATCGACTAACACAAAAAAATTAATAAAACTAGTAACCTTAGATTGAGGCGAATGAAGGGAGTTAGGTTAATCGCGATTTCTAATTGTAAGAACAAGTGTATAAAATTAAGCCTGTCACAGACACTTATAATATAAAATCACGCTTCTTTGTCTCCGAAGGGGTAAGTAGAAGAGTGTAGTACTCCCAATTTTCTCCACTCGTGTTATATGTCCCATGGAGGTGGTGAGCCTATTACCACGCACCGAACACCAATCCAGATTCCGTGCTACTACTACGAGCTCCAAGTCAGCAAAACCCAATAACACTGTCAGTCTCGGTGTTACAGAATTACTCGTATCATCTAGATATTTCAAATTGCTGGTATTCTCATACTCTTGACACAACTTTTGTTTCCAATTTATTTATTTATTTTTAAATTAATCAGAACGGCTTGAGCCAATTACACTAATTAATACATATAAAACACATAAAATTAAAAAAAAGAGAAAAACAATAAAGATTAAAAAACAATTTACACAAATTTCTTGACATTAAAAATAGCGGTAAATCAAAAAGAAAAAAAAAGAATTAACTTACAATCTATAAATAATGAATCAATCCAAGTATCTACAAATAATGATCTGTATTTTTACTAGCACTAGTTATAATGAAAATAATAAGATACGTTACTTTTCAATTTTTACATTAGTATTAATTATTTTATAAAGTACTTTATATGATAAAGCTCAAAGACTAATCTAACGTCAACAGCGTCTGTTGAGCTTCTATTCAAGCGTGAGTGATCATCAGCCTCTGTTGGATTTAGGACTCCTTGCCATTTGCCCATATTTCCCACGATAAGTATGCGGGTTAGGTATCGTAGGGCATGACTTCTCGAACTTCAGGGTACTTAGCCGCGTTTAGGCAGGGCGCACCATATCGCGATCAGTTAGCGCCGAGTTTAGTCACTACTTACGATACCCTGGTATCCCGGCCTGGGGTCGAAGGATGCTTTGTTTCTTCGCCCCGGCACGTATAATTCCTCTGTAGTATAATGGTAAGGACCCTACCAGTCAAGCTTATAGGTCAATTTCAAATTGTCTTTTAAAGTTTTTACTTCCTTAATTCTATATCTCTCGAAACGTAGGTACGTACATAATTGTTGTCTTTTGGTTCACTTCATCACATTCAGTGCCACGACTTTGATTAACTTGTGTTGTAACACAGAAATATCATTACTATGAACAAGCTCATTCGCGTTGGAACCTAATACTTTCTTAAGTTTTCAATGTCAGTACTAATACATTTTCAATAGGTACCTACTCTGAATATTATCGCGTGTTCAATATATTGAGGCGCGGTGTTATGTTGTATTTTAAGATATGTTCTATCTTTTTAAGCTCTCTCGCTGTAGGGACAGACTTAATTAATTGTCATGGTAATGTTAATAGCCCATCTCATTCTTAGAGGAGATTCGTGTTCAACAGTGGAGTGACATTTGTTTATTATTATATATTATACGAAATAGCTCTAAATAAAATCTTACAAAGCAAGAAATGTGTAATAAACTGCAATCAAAATGGCGATGTTGTATGTGAATGTTTGTGGACCAGCGCTCCACGATGATTAAAATTTGGTATTGACGTAAGAATGTCAGAGCGAGTTTTAATATGTTTTCATCGCTAACGCAACGCATCGCAACGCTGATGTTTGTTCTATTGCTGTGACACCAACACAAATAGCGGTGTTGAATGTTCATTAACCGAATTACTTAAAACTTTTAGCGATGGTCAATATTTTTTCAATATTTCACACAAGGACCCTTGACACGGTTAGCGATACACGCAGGAGATAATAACCGCATTTAGATAAACGCACAGTACCTACATTGTTAAGGCCTGTATTTCACTTGGATTTCATATTCTGTGATATTTAATAATGGCCGGTTTTCGATGTTTATCCTTTGTTTTAACGCTTGACCGCTTATTATATATGCTCGTAATTGTTCGGGAGAACGTATCATAACAAAGGTTTGATAAAAACTATTATTTACGTTCTTTAACCAGTTGTTAAAAAAAGTTACGTTCTATAAAAAAAGTTGTTATAGGTACGATCCTCGCTACGATAATCGCTAAAAGTAAAACTCTCAAACGTTCTTGAAGTTGTTGTAGAGCCAAGCTTACATCTCCGCCACTGTGTTTCTCTTTTCAATCAGTGTTCAGACCAGGGCAATACGTTGTGCTGTAAGACAAGAATCCATTTATATTTAATTTAATAAAAACGACAATACTAGCTTGCTAATTAGTTACAACCGCGTTGATTAGCTTGCTGGTATAACGGGAAGTGACCCTCGACTCAGAGTGGGGAGTGGTGAGGGCTATTTCCTCTCCGAGCGAATATTTGTTATGTGTTTGGATGTAAAATTACCTATAGATTTAAATATATATTTAGAAAATTTACATACATTTTTGGTCGTCTAGGTACCATAGCATAGACTCTGGTCACTTCGGAATGAGAAACTAAGATAAGAAAATATATTTAGTTATTCTAAAAATTGTAACCATCAATCCAGGCCAATACTTGAACTGAAAAAATTATCTAACTCGCTCATGGTAGGCGCGGATTGAACGCATGAGTTACAAAATCATGTTTTCTTTACAATTATTATGCAATAACGCGTGATGTATGAGTCCTTAGTATATACTTGGTCGGAGTAAAGTATAAACATGTGTCCGATATTGCAGCCTTCGTTGATCACTGTTGGTTTACGTCTTTGTTGAAGCTGTTGCGCGCAAACACGGGCAAGGTCGAAATACAACGTACATGACATTAATATGTAACAAGACTAAGTAGCATTGAATTTAGTGAATCATCTAATTGATGTGACAATATACAGCGGAAGTAGCTGCTCGATGCTCTTAAGAGAAGCGGACTCAGTAGCGTGCCTTGGGAGATGTCTGTGAACAACAATGCACTGACCTCGGCAGATGGTGATAATTTTGATAACTATAAATAAAATGAACTAAAGAATTAACGAATACGCAATAATTGAATTATAGTACCTACATATTGCGTCCAACTAGACTCAATTGTATAGAGAGGGTTCTAACAAAGCATACATTTAATTCAAATAATTCAGTAATTTAAATTGAAACAAATGCTACATTGTGAATATCAAATACCTATACCAATTTTTCTTGCAGAAATTACGTCATGCGTTAATATATGTGTATAAATATAAAAACTTGTATTTAAACACGATGTTTAAGTTAATATGCAGTGTTTCGGATGTTGGATAACCATAAAACAATATTGACTCTCGCGCTCAACACTGCAATCTTTGGCAATGAGACCGATGCTTGTTAGTAGGTCTTCGCGAAGGCTTTTCACACTCTGCTGTAAATAGATGCACGGTTTTATTTAACAATTGAAATATTATCGCCAGGTAATAATGAATTGTAATGAATAAATATTGGTTTAAATAACACGACCCCCAGACGTAGCACGCCTTAAATATATTTTGTACGTGAATCGGTATTAGAATCTCTATGTTGTTATAACATTAAGAACAAGATGGAAGATTTATCTTCAGCTTATTCGTAGTGTTTAAAGGTGCATAAGAAATTAAGAAAGGTGCAGTGGACTGCAATAGGATGATGATGATGATGAAAGGTGCATAAGCTTTTAACTTTGTTCAGTAGAAAGATCTGTACGGTTGCTATCCAGCCTTCGTTTTTGCACTTTTTCAAAAGTTCTGCAAAAGATGTATGTGTATAGGTACTTCCATAACACGAGCAGACGGGCAGCTTACGATATTGTAATTGTAGCTGACATGAACATTTTTTATTCGTAACGTGTAATAAATAATGTTACGCTAAAGACTGGCGATGATCTATGAAACTATGCAATAATTTCGAAGTGCTTAGGCACGCTTCAAGTAGGCCACCGCAAATACACAATTTAACGCAGTCTTAACACTGATTATACAACGCACGCAAATAATCCATAACTGGAAGTGAATTATTCTTCAAATATAAGTTACAAGGT
Organism: Jemadia pseudognetus; assembly: GCA_018244755.1. Lineage (NCBI taxonomy): Eukaryota > Metazoa > Arthropoda > Insecta > Lepidoptera > Hesperiidae > Jemadia > Jemadia pseudognetus. The sequence continues at coordinate 5,320 of DWTO01000746.1, read as the reverse complement.
AATTTTATATTGATCTGTTGTACACCCATTGTAATTGCTTTTAAAATATATACCTACCATCGAACCATCTAGAAATTAGAAAGTTCTCTTGAAACTATCAAGAAATAGACAATTTGTTTATGATATAGGTATTATAGCGGCTATTATTTGAGCCATGGAAGCGACATTAACAGAAAATGAATATAGCACGTATTAGAGATGACTGCCTCCTTGATTGTGTTGGTTGCAAGTTGGTTGCGACTGCCAATCGGAAAGTCCTGGGTTCAATTCCCGGGTCGGGCACTACAATATTTTTCTAATTTAGATTTTTTAGTAGTGGCTCGGAGTCTGGATACGTGTCCGGTGTATGGCAGTAGGCTAACCACCTATTCCATAGTGGGACGTAAATGTAAGTGGTGAAACGTGGGAGTGTTCTACATTCCTCTGCCTACCTCTTCGGGGATTACAAACGTGTAGTTACGTCATATAGGCAGAAACATTTACAGTAGTCGTAGGTACCTACATCTACAATAGAAATTTTTATGGAAAATTCCATCACCTAACGACATTTATATGATCCGGTATTTCGCAACGGACTACAGAGATTACAATAAGAGCTCGTAGAATAAGTTACACTTAAACCATCCAACCGAAGTTACAACTCGCTCTAGTTACTGCCTACGTGACAATATAACAATGGAGTATTTAACCTCTACCTGTATTTGACACTGAATTAGGGTTGACAGCGTAGTTGTTATTTAAGCTGTTTAATTTGTACCATTTGCAAATTTGAACGCTAATACAAGGTTCTTATTCGGGAATACCTCCGACATAGCCATATTTGCCCTTCTGCTTCAGTTACTGTAATTATAAATCATCGTTATGTTATGGTTGGACACAATCAATTTCTGTTATTATTTGCTCTATTATAGCAATTTTTAAACAAAATTATTGTGATAAATATGAGAACAAAATTGAGAATAGTTGGCAACGAACAGTGTTCAGTACCTATATAGTTTCGTTGAGTGATAATTAGTCTTAATTCATAAGATATGTATGTAGTTATGAATTAAAGTAGGAATTTTTGTAAGCGTAAGGCCTATTAAAATTTGAGGTGCAACCCTACCTCAGAATGTCGTATTGTGTGATGTCAACTTTTAACCGCATGTTTTTATTTGCTGTCATATTGCCGTCACAAACCAAGGAAATGTGACTAATTTTAGCCCTGGTAAACTGGTAATAAAGAATAGAGTAGCGAAGTCTTTTTAAGAATTTCGATATTTAAAATGTTGTTATTCAAAGCTTTATTCTTTTGTTATTATTTGCTTTTGTTAGTAAAGAAAGTAGGTATCTATACCTAAGTGCTATTTGATATGAGGTTAAGTCTTAATAAAATACTAGATATTGTATTTTTCTCGGAGCCGCCATTTTGAAAATATCGTGTTTATCATTATGAGGCAGAATTACTAGACATTTGTTACGTAACGGTACTAACGGTTGGGCCCATGTTGCATTTTTAATTTTCAATTCCGATCGGTTTGTGGCAATATAAAATTACCGTTAAATGTGGTAGTTATGTAACGAATACAAATGGAATCTGGATTCGTTAATATTTTCATTACAATTACGACATGAGATTTTATGTCATAATGTTGGTAAAAAGTAACGGTTGCATTTTTAATTTTATTCAATATGTTCTATTATCTATTCATAATATTTTTATTGACACAGCAAGAACTATTATTACCAGCAGTATAGGATAACGCTGAAAAAAACGTGGGCAATAGATGAAGGATCGTCTTCTGTTATCACGAGACCATTTTCCCGTGCAGTGCTATTTTTTAGTCTCCCCTTCTCGGTTATATCTTATATGACAAGATGTATGAATTCCACCGGCGTCCTTTAAATTATTACTGTTAAACATAAATTAAAAAACAAAAGGACAACAAATAACTAGGTATCGGAAAAATAAGTCCATATAGTACCTATACTTGAATAAAATACAAAACTATTTGGAATTTAAATGTAAAACATAGTATTTTTTTTAACTGTTCTCTAGAAAAATATATGACTACGTAGTCGTATACGGACTATACGACGTATGCCCGGTTTCATGTCCCAAGGTAACTTGTCAATAGCTATTGGTTCAATAAAGTTATGGATACGTCAACTGTCATCTATATAGAAAAGTCAATAATTCGAATCGCGACGCAAATAGAAATTCTGAATTACAATCACCAATTAACGTAGTTGCTGCCATCTAACGAAATACGGATGAAACATAAAGGCAGAATAAATTGCTAATTCACACATTTGTAAAAAATTTGAATAATCAAGTCCTTACTATTAGAAAAATTTATTTACTCTATTTAAGTATATATTTATCATTTGTATTCCACTAGGTCTATATTTATATGTATACGTAACCTGCACATTAAAAACGCTTTATATATCAGTACTCTAGATTGGATTTTGAATAAACTAATGTGAATATGATGAAGCACAATTTCGTTATATATTTTTTTAAGTCTCTCATAACATATCATACGTAATGTAACATCACGCTTGTAATCCCTGAAGAGGTAGACAGAGGAGTGTAGTACACTTCCATGTTTCTCCAGTTACGTTTACATCCCACAATGGAATAGGTGGTGAGCCTATTGCCATGTACCGGGTACAAATTCATTTCCAAGTGATCTTTAAACTTAAATCACACATTTTGAAGAGGTGAGCGCTAGGATTTGTACCTGGTCTCCCGGAGTGAGAGATCGAATTTCAAACCATTAGGCTATTACTATATTGTACATATATGAATTTCAACATTTTTCTTTTTAATGAACTGTATTAGAATTACACTTAAATGTAGTTTGGTCTTCAACATGCCAGATATATTTTTTATTGAATTTGTATTTCTATTTGAATTTTTGAACTGAGTAGTGCACCTTGCTTTGCACCAATTAATGAATTTATCATTATCATAGTCATACTTTTGTTGTTCTATTATCAGACAAGTCTCGTTTCATAACGAGCTGGATTAAGACTATAGTCGACAATACGGAGTGCAGCTTGGCAGACTTTATTTCTAAATATATAATAGACACATAACTTTACATCGAAATACGAAACAAATATATGCACATCATAAAAACATCCTTCTTAGGTGGGAATTGAACCAAAAACCCCAGATCTCAAAAGTTAAGTTACTACCTACTCAAAGGACAGCCAAAATGGATAATGTTCTAGTGAGACAACTATCATTCATGCTCTTCACTTTCACTGGAACTGTCCACACTACTCTCCTGGGATTCGGATTCATTGCTGGAAGAGTCAGAATTATCTCCTCGAGCTGTCTTCTTAGCCATTATTTCTTTGAACTGCCTTACTGTTATCTTCCGAGGCATAATTTCTCGTAAAAAATCCAAAGTGTCATCTTCTTGTACTACATCAGCAATGTGCTTATATTCCAAAAAATTACTTTTGCTGTTCTTGAAGCCTCGTTTTGCTAGATCAATCACAAATAATTCCTGAAAACAGTGTCATGTAAATTGAGAAAATTGTCATTCTTATGATTTTTGGTTATACATATCATGCATAAGAATATTAAGAAACAAAGCACAGTGTGAAATAAATATCTGATACATTGCTAAATATGGTCTTCTCAATGTGTAATAGCCCCTCAATATGAAAACAAGCATTTATCGAAATCTAACAAATGTCTCATATAACCTTGTGCTACCATTGAAACTTTCTTCCAGCTAGTTTGAGACTTATGAATTTAATGTAAATAGGTTTTCATCAGGAAAGTTTTGGTGTGATTTACGTAAATATTAGAAGATTGATTATTACTATCGAATATAAGCCAGTTTAATGATAACAAATACAGTAGAACCTCTTTAAGTTGATCCTCGATAAGTCGAAAACCTTCTTAATTTGAAAAAATGTTTTGACCTCTTCCCTTCAAGCCCTAAAACCTCCATTACGCAAAATCTCAAACCTCTATTAGTCGAAATAATCATTGAGTCCCTGCAAGCCATTCTAGCATATATTTTCCCTCTATAACTCGAAAAATTGAATTGGACCTCTGTATGTCAAACATAGCAATGTTTTATTTTACAACCTTTACAACTCAACTGACTAATAATTTGCAAACATTGTAAGTACAACATTGTTTGTTAGTAAACAATTTGGGAGTATACAATAAATAGGATTACCATAAGGAATTTATGACTTGTGTTAATATGTGTTTGCTTGATTGCTATCAGGTGTTTAATTTTATTATTTTTGGATTCATTTGAACTTTAATGAAGCAAGTCATTTGTTGCTCATTGAAAAACTCAAAAATAGTTTGGTTCTACCATAATACATATCAATTTGTACAACAGTTTACACATAAACCTATCTAACTCAAAATTAGTAAGAATGAATCTCAACCCCTTGATGTCGAATCAAAATCCGCCTAAGTCGAAAACTCTATAACTCAATTTTTTTGGCGTCTCCCTTGAAATTCGAATTATATAGGTTCTACTATATATGAAAATAAAACAAGGTCTTTGAAATTCTGCATTTGCATGAAGGAAACAGTGTCAAGAAAGCGATACAGAATACTTATAAACATTAAGTAAACATGAATAAATGGGTAACTTAAATTCCTCCTAACCCTTTTATTGAATATATTACCAAAAAGATCATCATCAGGTGGAACTCGCGTAGTATAGTTAATAAAAATTGTTGAGATTAAGATCTCACAAAAACTACAGGATTTTAAATTATTTAATACTTACAGTTACTTTTGTCACTAGATACAAAGGTTCTGGGCCGACAGCATCGACTTCTGGAGAACTTTTCATTATGGTTTTGACTCGTGATAAAGGTAAATGTAAGTCTTTCTCAGATTTTTGTGTAGTCATATTTATAATGTAACTTTTGTAATAGTTTAGCTTTTGATTTTCGCTCGTGTTTGAAAACCAATACCAATGACAGCTGTCGAAAGTAACGACCGCATCGGCGTGAGTAAATACAGGAATATTTTTTTGAGGACAAGATCACGAGATGCATCAGTCTATGAAGTTCTTAATTTATAAGTTTCAATATGTGATTGCGTCAACAAATGTAAATAAAAAAAGGAATGAATACCTAATACAAAATCTAACACTTACTAAAAGTCTTTAATTATATAAAATTAAAAATATAAATATGTTCTTGGGTACATTACCGCCAAGTACAAATTCCACATTCTAGACCTTTATCCTTAAAGAATTATCTACTTAAACTATTAATATAAATTCTACATAATATGTTCTACTCATATTATGAGTTATTGTTGCTTGGAAATATGGACGTC